>CM041777.1:202452310-202714801 GCA_023374045.1 Limonium bicolor | reverse complement strand
CTCCAATTTGTGGAAGAAGAGCCATTCACACCTGGTCTTCTGACTGAGCAGGGTTACCGGCAGTATCTCCTCAAGCATCAGGTTTTGTGGGAGTATTTACTTTCCTATTTTATTTGCTGAAGTAACGCTTTGTTTTGATCGTGGTGGTTTGCTTTTAATTACTGTCTATTTCGTTTTCCTGGCAAAGTTGTTGTCTACTTTTATTTTTGATCCAGGATAACGAAGCGAGAGTCTAGCCAAAGACTATAAAGACGGGCAGCTTACTGGGAGGCAACCCAGTTGTTAAATTTATATTTTGTTCTTGTTTTTATTTCTTAGGTTTATTTTGTTTTTCTTTTATTTAGAAGTGGAAATGGTGAATGTGCTTTAATGCAACGCTTTAAGCATTTTTGTGGTAGTTGTGAGTGTGTGCAGGTGAAATTTTTATTATGGTGTTTGATGTTTTCCAAGGCTGGACACTTGCTTGGACGCAAGTGTGAGGAACGATGCTACCCCCCTTGTTTGAGCTTAAGTGTGAGGAAGGGAACCTTCCTCAATCTACGTTATCAGGGGAGTTTCAGTTTCTTTACTTTAAATGTTTGTGTTCAGCCTATCATGCTTAATGCTTATTTTATATCAGTCCATGATTGTCCTGAATGAAATTCTTCATGAGTCTGCCATATTTTGAAAGGTCTTTTCTTGATTTTACTTTTGAACAATGAGGACATTGCTCCTCTTAAGTGTGAGGAAGTAGGACCTTTCCCTGAAAATATGCTAGTTGAGCTTAATTGTCATACTTGTTTTTGTTTGTCCTATTGCTTTGAAGGAATTGCTTCTTTTAAGTGCCAATAAATATTGAATATTCAGGTTAAAATTTTTGTTGAGGTTTTGAAAACAAGCCTGATGGCCACCTCAAGAATTTTTCTGCTTTTGGCTGTTTGTATGTATTGTTTTATCCAAATTGAATCCGTTTTCACTGAAATTTGGTGGATTTAGCTGATATGATGAAAACTGAATTAGTCTAGTTTGGGATTTTGGGAATGATGAGAAAGTTTGGTATGAAAAGGATAAGGCAAGGTACTCCGCTGAATCTGAATTGAAATTTATTTCTGAACCAAAACATGCCTCTTCACTTGGTTATTAAGTCCTTGGGGTGCTTCATCATCCATCTACCTAAGGTCTTGTGATCTGGGATAGAAGGCCAAAGCCGCTACAAGGGTGAAGAGAAAAGTCTGAGGGGATGAATTAAATATGCAAATGGCAGAATAGAATGTTAAGGAAAAGGAACTTTGAAAAATTAAATGTGTAATTCAATTTTGCTTATTCTGATCATGAGTATGTGGTGTTGAAAGGTATCACGGAATAAGGTGTTACTTCACACCCCTTGTCATCCAAAGGTTAGAGGGAAGAAACAGTGGAAGATCCCAAACTATTCTGTTTCAGTTTCTATAATCTAACTTCTCCATGCTTTATAACTCCACTCTCTGTTTCACTGTTTGCGAAAACCTACAGCTAGTAGCAGAACTTTTCTTTTGATTGTCATTTTGCTTATTTTCCATCAGCAGTTGTTTAATCCTGAGTTTCAATACTACGACCCTTAAGAGTAGTCATATTCTGTATTTGCTTGAGGACAATCAAAAGTTAAGTGTGAGGAAGTTTGATAAGTGCAAAATATATCTACTTTTAGGATTATAATTCTTCCTATTTTCATACAATTCATGTCATATTTCTCACTTATCATATGATTTTCCTTAAAATTATGTTTTGATATGAACTGATACATTTTGTGCTAAATACAGGAACGATGACATATATATATATATATATATTACTCACCACATCATCATTCTATCATTACTTGTAATCATTGCCGTATCAATATCACTTGCTGGAGCCAACATTGGCAACCGATCATCATCATGGTTGCACATTATACAACCATCATCACCACTTACGTACAGGAAGTTAGCACCGCACCATATTTTTGATATCTCACGTACTAATGCATGTGCACACTAACGGCACGTCATCAAACTGATGATACATTCATACATTAACGGTTGCACTCGTTAATAATGGTCATGACTACGCGTCTACATAAACGAACGCGGCTGCTATATAAAGGCGGCTAGGGTTATCGATAGGGGGAGAGGATTCACGCCTGCGCCGTGCTCAAAACAGAGAGGCTTCGGCCTCTCCCTCTCCTGTCTTTCACACACACAACTCTACCATTGTTGATACACCACACTTTTTGACAGAGGATTAATACAGAGACATGTGACAACAGAGGGTGGGAGCAGGATCTTCTACAAGAGTTTCTTCTTCCTTTTATCTAAAATGTCATTGTGTTATTCCTTTGTTGTTTTTGTTATTTTTAGAGTCATGTTTGAGTAGTTAGAGTAGCTCCCCGGATTGGGGTAGTAAACCGAATCTTTATATTTATTTTGTAATCTCTTTACTAATCATTAATGCAGTAGTTTAATTCCAGTTTTTCATGCGCTTTAATTCTCTGATCAATTATTAAAGCTATATTTGTAGTTTTCTAATCAACACACGAGAGTTGAGATAGATAACAAGACATAGGAATTAAACCTGATTAACGACTAGAAGCGTGATCCCGCCTATAGGTTAATCGGTCTCAAATAGAAACTGTTCTTTATACGATTAGTTGTGTCCGGATTAGAGCATTAGTTTGCTGCTAGTTCTAGCAACTGGTTAGGATTCGTTAGACTTAGCCGTTGACGAATGAATTATAGTTTCTGAGTTTATTGCAACATTAGGGAAGAGTTTATTAATAGATTAGAAAGTGAAGGTTTGCAGAACAATCCGGGGTGCTTGCTTTTATTTGGGTTTTACTCTTTATTTATTTGTTTAGTTTATTTTACTGTTTTATTATTTTATGTTAGTTTGTTGAGTCTTTCTTTTTATTAAATTAAGTAAAACCTGAAAAAGTGATGTTTCCAGTTTTCTTAGTTTAGTTTCTCAGTTAGTAAATAATGTCAATTAATGTCAATGAACGAGGTCCCTGTGATCGACAATCCCCACTCAATTCACTATCCCGCAAAACGATAGGTACACTGCCTAGGTAGAAGTATAGTAACACATATTTCTGCTAACAGTTGTACGTTCCCTTTGAATTTATTTAGATAAAATGTGTATAGGGTTCCACACTCCCTATTTTATTTGAGAATGACCAAGCGTCAAAAATTCATATTAAGAAAATCTACCACTTTGAAAACACGTGTTTTCAAAATTGTTTTCCCAAACTCGGTTTCTTTTGGCATGCATGTATAATGACCACAACAAATAAGGAACAATCCCTCACAGTTACATATTCATAAATCGCTTTATGGGGTGAAAATTCACGGTATCTACAGGAGGTATCCCCCAAATAAACAACATCAACAAAATGCAACCGAGCACAAAGCAAAACACATGCATTGCATTCATGACAAAAAAAGTCACAATCACATTTAGTCCATTCAAAAACATCTGTCATGTACGAGTCCTGTCTACCACAAAAAATGTTGCACTATCACGTGTTCCATCCTCACCTCATCACATATCAGCTTTCATCCCAACACCTCAATATCCAATGAAATACCCCAAACCTTGATATGTTGTTAAACATTTAAACTATGGTATTTAAAGGCTAAAAAGTTCCTTAGAAACGTCAGTGTACAACTCAAACCATAGTAAAACACAATAAAGCACTAAGACACAACTTGAGCAAAAACATGCTCTAAGCTTGGAGTGAACTTGGTTGGGACCCAAAGAGCCTACCAAGACTTAGTAATATTCAATTATGATTTAATAAGGATAATTAAGTCCTTAGGAGACCTTGGTAGACGATTAAACCAAATAAAACACAAATAAATACCTTAAAGTCAATATGGGCAAAAATGTGCTCTAAGCTTGGGATAAATTTGTATAAGACCTAAAGGTCATACCTATACCTTATAAATATGTTAGCGAACATATTAAATCAATTACTAAAGAAAACCAAGCTTGAAAACAAGTTAAAACACAAAATGTGCTTTAAGGAGCCTTAACGCACATTTTTGAAAAATTGTCTTGTAAATGAGTTTTGAATGGCTAAATGTCCATCATTACTCTTTAATTAACATGTGTACTACTTAGTATCACATTTGGAGGTCTAAATCAATGGGAAATCAAAAATTTCACGGTAAAACAAAGACGATGACTTGGCCTAAAACACAAAGGGGCCGGTTTTTCATGTGTGACTCACCACACTTGACCAATCAAATAAACAAGGAAAAGTAATAAAGCATAGCTACTATTTGATTTTAGTTTAAATATCTCCAAAAGCAAGCTTTCTTCACATTCTCTCATTCCTCTCTTGTTCCCACCGTAGCCAACCCTTCTTCCTCCTCTCTCCATCGGTTTTAGCTACAGCAACAATGCCATCTCCAACTTCCATGGCTAGTAACTTCTAGCTCCATATACCAAATCAAATTCTAAGACCATATTTATCTTAGTTAGGCCAAGCTCTACACTTCTCTCTTTTCAAACCTTCAAGAACTCCATTTCGGTGCCATGGAGATTCACCATTGAAGGAGCTTGAGCTCATATTTTCATGCCTTGTCATTCTCCTTTGCTTCAAGGTAAGGAAAATCAAAGAAAAACAACATTTCCTCTTGTTTTTGTGTGTAACCGAGAATCACCTTTGATGATGTCTTCTCTTGTTCTTTCATAGCTCCATTTCAATCTTCAAAGGACAAGGAGGAGTCCTCTCTTGATGCTTAATCAAGCTCTCTTTTGTTTCCAAGGTAAAACAACTATCCTAATGTGTAAAGATAATGCATATATAACCTAGGGTTTACAATGAGTTTAAGCATGAAGCTTGAATACTCATTACCTTGCTTATACATTGATTAGAAGTTTGACAAGCAATCAAAGCCTTGCCGGTTTTCTATCAAAGAAGGAGCAAGGGGTGACAATGAAAAACTTGTGAAGGAAAAGAGGTAAACAAACTATCTAAATGTAGTTTAAATGCCTAAGAAAAATGAGCTTGATTAGCTTAATAAAATACCTAAGGAGCCAATGGCAAATGAGCTAGTAAAATTCTCTCAAGGAGTTTATTAAGGGCATATGTATTGTTGGGTGTATTTGCAGGTCAAAGGCAATATATATGTGGGAAATTCAGTATTTAAGGTTTATGTTATTTAACGGCCTAAGAGCCATGTTATTTAAGGGCCTAAGTGCCAAGCAATTTAAGTTTATGCACTATATTGTGATGTAGTGTAAATTTGGTGAAGTTTTGTGTGTGAGAAGGTTCTTGATGGATTTAGGTGTTCTTAAGTGTTTAATGGTGAAAAACAATGTGTTTTGGTATGACAATATGCTAGGAGAACCCATGGCAAAATTTGGATAATGTACAAGAAGTTTTAAGTGCTTAAATGAGTTTTAGTGAACTAGGAAGTGTTAGGAATGAATAAATGTTTTACTAGGGAAGAAAAACATGTATTAAGGTGTTTAGAGTGCTACAATAATTTAGACATTATCTTGGAAGTTCTAGAAATCCAATGGGTGTTTGTGGGATGTACTAAAGTCTTGGAGAAGTTGTTAAAGGTTTAGGAATGTTGATGTACAAGGAGGGAATGATGTTTAGGTAAGGATTGAGAAAGGAATTTTAAGAAGGTGTGAACAAGGAAATTAGTTAGTAAGAAAAGATGCTTGTGAGATGATGTTAAGGTGTAGAGGAAACATCTTGGTATAGTGGTCATTATAGGTGAAATACCACTTAGAAAACCAAAAGAGAAATGTTACAAGTGTTAAGAGATTATAAGAAAAATGAGTGACAAGTTAGACAATGTTTTAAGGTGAATCAAAGTGATATTTTGGTATTAGAATATGCCTAAGTTCATGTGTGAAGTTTGGGTAATCAATGGATGAAAGAAAATAGATGAAACAAGACTTGAAAATGTCAATTTGGAATCCTATTACAGTGGTCCGGGACCTAGGAATTGGGTGATGTCCCGGACCATACACAAAAAAGGGCCGAGAGTAAGAAGACTGTCTTGGTCCGGGACTTGGGGTCAGTACAAGGTCCCGGACCACCTTATTAAAACTAGCCGAGAATTGCTTAAGTGTTGGTCCGGGACTTAAGGTAAGGACCAAGTCCCGTACCACTCTAAAAATGTTGTTTAAGGTATGTATGAAAATGATGTGTAATGATGGTGATTGACAAGTAATGATGTTATAAGATTGTTAAGGACATGTTAAGTGAGTCATAATGACAATTTAGTGGGGAAAAGTTGTATTAAAATGTAAAAGTAAAACAAGTTAAAATGTGAAGTTATTTAACTAAGTTAACGGGGATAAGTTATGAGCATTAGACTTTAAACAATCATGTTACCCTGATGTTAATAAAAGTACATGTAATGTTATTAGTTGTTCGAGAATTGCTCGAGGAACATAAGTGGACATGATAGAGGACTCTGGTGACAGGTATGGTTTTCTTGCAACCTGTGTCCTACCGGATTACACCGGCTTGTATGCCAATGTGTTTTTCTGTATGTTTGCCACATTATAAGATAAATCATGAAACGAGTTTACAGTCGTTATTGTTGTTGTGTGTATACGTGCTGATACCGGTAACCTCGAATGCGCATGAAAGGCTAGTTAACCACTATTAGGTAAACGTAAGAGAACGGTATCTGGTGATAACGTTTCCGACCTAAGGAACGTTCTAACCACGGCTATGCGTGAGTTAGTCATGTGATGTTTGTGTGTGATGTTTGTGTGTGAATGTATGACTCTCCCTTCCCTTGTGTGTGTGTCTAACAAGACTTAACCCAATGTTTGTGATTCGTTATTTGAGTTCAATTTTGAACTACTAACAAGTGCTAACGGGGGAAGTGAGGAGTCCGATCTGTTCCGGCCACGCGTGTGAGTATGGGGGTCATTGTCATATCAGGTTCGATCCTCTCTGTATGTTATGGTTGTTTTCCAATTTGGTTTCCAACCTTCTCTTTAGCTTAACCAAGGCTATTTTACTGACTCACGTCGGGCCACAGGGGCATACTATGTTTATGTTTGTTCGGTGTGCTTGGATCACTATATCCGAGGCACCTTGTGTTAAGTTATCCGTTCATTTAACGAGGCGGTAACGAGTGATGTAACGATAACGAGCTTATCATGAGACTGGCAACATTCTCTAGGCTACAAGTGAACTGACTATGTTTGGGCCGGTTCGTAAAGGGAACCGTTCCTGTTATGTTATGTATTATTGTTGTGCTGCAATTCTTATTGCGATGTGATGTGATATGTTGTTAAGATGTGGAGTATGTGGATTATGGATATGAATGCCAGTTTATTGTAAGAGGCGTTTAAGGATAACCCGAATGGTGGGTATGTGTCATCTATTAAGGAAATAGCTCCATTAAAGGAGAAACACTCTAGGGGTTAAAGATCATAATGAGTGATTTGTTAAGTGTAGTTGTATTGGCTGTTTTAATGAGCCATTGTTGTGCAGTGTAATGTGTTGTGTATTTGTAGTTTACATGCATGATTCTGATATAATCAACCGCATGCTAAGACGACAAATAGTTGTGGGTGGCCGGTAGCATGCGGGCTGCGGGATTACCATACCAGCAAAGGTGCTGAGCCCCTGGGGGGGCCACCCTTCTCTTCCTTTCCTATTTTCAGGTACAAGGAGCTAGAAGCCGTTCGAGAGTAGGACGGGGTAGTCGTTTGTACATGGGTAATCATTTAAGTTATATATGTTCAGTAGGTGTAGTAAGACCAAAATTGTTATCGGCATCAGCTTGTAAATACTCGGTACAGTTGGAAGGTATGTGTATGTTTAGTTGTTAATGGAAAGGGATAGTAATGTGTAGTCGCTCGGGAATCTAGTCCATCAGACCGATACAATGTATATGTAATAGCCTTGTTAGCCACGTGGGTGGTTAAAGGCGTGTAACACCAACGAGTTAAGTAATGTGATGAAGTATATTTTCCGCTACAGATTGTTGTTAAGTGTGTTGTTGTTGGATGGGGTGTTACAAAAAGTGGTATCAGAGCGAAGTATCGCTCTGATGACTGAATTACCGAGCTTAGGAAGTACCGAGTTAGGATTTTAGTACTTTGGATTAAGGGTTGAGGGATAGCGTGAGAGATACGCTAGTTAGGAGTAACCAGTGAATACTGAAAACCTACTATATCCTTCTCGCCCTCCACAATCCCTGTTTTATAACTTGGGAAACAACGCCAGAGAGATGGAAGTCCTCTCATACTCGGGATACCCGATCTGGCTGTTATTAAATACCTCTAAAGGTACGGAGAACCTGTCATACGGTAGATCCCGAAAACTGGGAATCCCGGAGACGGTTCCCATCTGAACAATGTTAACCGCATTTAATAGCGAAGAATGAAGAATCTTGTGTATAGAAGAATAGAATTTCCGGCAGCCTGGGTCGACATGCCGAGCAGTCGAGAACAACCAGCTTGCAACGCACCAACCGTGCAACAGGCAAGAAGTGGATTAATGAAACCCGAGACGAGTGTCTACGGGACCACAGTTGTTAAATGATACACCAACGGTATACCAACCGACAAAGAACTACAACGTAGTGCCCAAACAAGAGACAAGTCTCAGTAACCACGACAAGGGCATGGAGTGGGCTACGAAGAGGATACAATACTAAGTAAAAGGGGACTCCAAGAATGGGGAACCCCAGTTAATGATTATCATGTGAAGACAGTGAGAAGTCACCTAGAGGAGTTATTATCAAGACAGTAAGATCAAGTGAGGGCCAACAAGGCCACTAATGACAGTGCGGGTAAAAATGATACCGCAACCGGTGTGTGTGTTTAACCGATAGCCAGTTAGCATGGCGCACTTGCTATAGCAAGTGCTGCTATAACAGGGCTGTTCGGGAAGTTTAAACAATACGAAAGTACTTAGTAAAGTACCATGAAGTTAGGTGAGATCATCATAACTGTGGAAGGGCTTAACAGCCTAACCTCTGTAATTGGAAGTACACCAGTCAGCAAGAAGCTAGACTTGGTTTGGTTAAAGCAAGAAGACGTTGTGAAACCATGAAAATTTTCTTTCAAACTTAGATTTATTCAAACTCTTTTCTTTCAAAACCAGATTTTCTTTCAAACCAACACTTCTTTCTAACCTTCTTCTAAACCAAACCAGTAAAACCAAGGGCAGTTGACAAAGATACAACAGTGGATAAACTTTCCCTCGATTAAGTTCGGGAAGCATAGAGTGCATATTGTCACAGGACAATATAAGGGGAGTTGACAACAGAATACTTCACCTAGGCGTGTGACGGACACTACGAGTGTACCAACTGTAATGTGGGACGACCGCACTCCGATAGGAGCTTGTGGGCCTGACAGACCTACTTATGGGTTAGTTGGGCAAGTAGTAATGTATCAGTATGGTACCCCACATATGTATACGAGTAAAGTCCGAAACACGGGAAGTAGTCGACTCCATACTATACTACAGTCAGCAGTAAAAGTTAAGCAAGAGCACTGATTACCGAGAATGGTTGAAGTAAAGGAACTCAGTTAAGTTAACGAGACTAAAGGAGTTAGTGATTCATTTCAAGGAAATGTTTAAGAGTCAGGAGGTGCGAAGTGCACTAACTGTTATGTAAAAACATCACATATGTCTTAAGAATCCCGAGGGGTAAACATGTTAGCTGGAATAGTGGCCAGCCTGTGCATGGCAAGCAGATGCCTAATGTGGACACATTAATGTGCAATGAACGGGATGAAACTCCCAGAATGAGTACCTACACTACCAGGAAATGTTGATGTTCACAGAAGAAGATAATAAGCCAGTCAAGAACGCAAAATGGCGTGGCTAACTGAATATAGCAATAAGTGCAAGCCATGTGATGGCATAACATAGCAACAACCCAGGAGCAATCCTTGAAGGGTGTTCGCATCAACGATAGTTGAATGAAATAACGTGACAGAAACACGAGGGTTGAAACTAACACCCAGTTTAGACATAAGTTGTCAGGAGACGGACTGACAATCCTAAGGGGCATCCCATGAAAGGAAACGTGATGCAACAACCTTATCATGGAGCCCAATATGACATCCAAACCATGTAATGTTGTACAGAGAAGTACATGTGTGTGGATAGCCTACAATGAGCAGAGCTCGAGGCAGTAGGGCTACTAAGCCACAAACAAATGTGTTATGTAAATTTGAGTCAATTGTGGAAGTCTAGGTTGTACAGGTAAATAGAGCGGAGAACGAACCACTGCTTTATGAGTGGGGATACCTCTCGATATTGTAAACTGTGCAAGCGTAGGGTAGTTAAATGTGAACCAAGTTCAAGAAATATGTTAAGGGTCGATCATGTTGATATTGCGAGAAAACAGTTAGTTTAGTAGCATGTGAAGCACCCGGCTGAATAACGACAGCTTGTAACTCGAGTGAGCTACGCTCAAGGAGCATTCAGTAGTCATCCAAAGGAATGACGAATCATAATACGAAGGATGTAAGGATATGTGTGGAGGTAATATGACAGTGAATACCATATAAGTTAGTGTTATACAATAAGTAAGAGCGCGGTGCGCAGTAAGCGACCGTTGTATAAGTGTTGTTGAATAATAATATGGCAGGTAAGACCAGTTACGAGTTAAACTTAGTGGAGATGCACAGTAAGTGATACCAAACGAACCGGGCAGTAAGCCGGTAGCTAGAACTATGAGATAAGAATCACAGTGAAACATAGTGTAAATTCCTATTGCAATCGCATAAGAGATTTACTGCCAAGAGTTTACGCCTCTGCACTCTGTATGACTGAGTGTTTTGGTATTGCATTTGCGCAGTAATGATCGAGTGCGATAACTAGGACTTGGGAAATGTTAATGCTGGTGGAAGTAGAAAGAGACTTATAACGTTATAATGGCCGATGCATAGGAAATGCAAGGCCACACCAGTGAAAGAATACTTGTACAAAACCAAATGTGGAGGCATGATTAAGAATAAGTGACTACAGTAGCACTAAATACCAAATATTGGTATGGAACATACCTTGAGTGTGGGTAATAACCGAGAGAGCACTACACATTAGGTAGTAGCTCAACCTCAACTAATAGTAAGTCGAAAGGGAAACAAGTCAATCATTGTGAAATACATAGTTGTATACACAGTAAATTATTATGGAAGTGGATAGAAAGCTTATAACTCACCGAATTCGCGCACGGTAAGAGATACCCGCGTCGGTTGAGAAACCATTATTACCAAGATAAAGGCGATAATTGCAGATGTACAATACAGTAAGAATAACGAATGGGGCAAACTGAGCCCTACAGTTATTAGAGTTTCGCAGCAGAAACTAGTGAACCAGTGATTCAAGTGTTGAATGTGCATGGTGAACATGAGTGAATGGCTAGTTATTAATGCCTAGAAGCCTCACAGGCCAGAATCGAAACCAGCTAAGAGTTTAAGCAAACTCCAATGAGAATTCTTGGTTTAGGGACTAAACCGCCAATATGGTTAAGATCCTCTAACCAGAACACATTGTATAACAGACCGCGTGGAAGTTAAAACACTTCACGACGGCAGAACATTTTAAGCCAATGTTCAGTGATTGATTACGTGGGCGTAATCCCTTTTAAGGGGGTAGAGCGCAAAACCACTTAGTGTGTATTACCGTACAAGTGTACGTAGTGTATGTGACCTATATTGTGCATAGCACAAAATAATTGTTTTGATGATTGGTGTGTGTGTTACGTAAACATACACATTCATTCATGGTTTAATTGTGGTAGTTGCGCACAGAAGATGCGAATACCATTGTGATAAGTGTGCTTATTTGTTAACAGTTGTGTGTGATAGTACAAGTGTGGGGAGTAGAGAAACTCCCGGGGAACTAAAACCCTGGCATTATATGTTCATATGACACTAAATGTGAAACTGTGTGTTGTATTTTGATAAAGTATATGTATATATGTAATATAGTGATTCATGAAAGGGTATGAAACCGACATAGAACCTAGTGAGAATTAGATTCCCTAGGTAACTTGATTAAAAGTGAATGGAAATAACTGATAGACGAAGTTCTTGAAACGGTATTGAAGATGCTCCACACCGATCCGTTACCACACCAAGATGTATAGTGGTTCGGCCAATAATCCGGCCTACGTCCACTTCTAGACAGAGCTATTATTCATTCTTTGGTTTACAAACACTAGAGAGCTTTGGGATGTGAGCTCCCTTTTCTAACTTGGGTCCTTTACAAATGAGCCATTCTACTCCTATTTATAGACTTTCTATTACTAAGTTTCCCCTTTTGCCCCTATACATGTGATGGTATTACATAAACATAACTATCAGTCCTTTTACGGGTAGTCTCTCCGGACTGGAAAACCGCTTCCGTATTGGACTAACTCTTCCGGACCGTCACTTTGACAATAATCCCTCCGGTAGTAGCGGCTTCCATCGATAGGCCATCCGATAATTGGCCTCCGGTAGACTCTCTTGGTAGATCCTTCCGCATCGGGGCCTTTCGGTAGCAGGCCTTCCGACAATTGGTCTCCGATAGTAGTCCTTCCGCTAGCAGGCTTTCGGTAGACGTTTTGACCTTCCGCATGGTATATTTCATACCATTACATCAGTCCCACAAGTTCTACTTTTTAACACTAAAAAGTGGAACTTATAAAAAGAAGATAAAATTTACACTTTGTACTCTTTTCTTTTCTACTATATATCTCCTAGTCCCACAAGTTCTTTTTCTTTTGCCTAAAAAGGAAATGAACTTAAAAACTGTAGCCTATGTAAGTGCTTGTCTTCTGGAAACAAAGAAGTCCCACTTGTCCCGAGGGCGATGAAGTCCCACTTGTTCTCCTGAGAAAAGGTCTCCGTCCCTTGACCGTGCCATAATAAGAAATCCAAAGATCTGAATTCCGAAGGGCCATAATAATCCCAGAAGGCCATAATAATTCCCGAAGACCATAATAATTCCAGAAGACCATAATAATCTCAAGAAGTCCGAGATAATAATAATAAATGGGATATTACTTCATAATCAGATTCCCGCTTGAATCACTTTATTCCTTGGACCTGCATACCTAAATTTAACAGACTAAAAGATATTTGTCTCTTGGGCTGCCCGGAGCGACCGGACTTCCCAAGAGTTTTTTGTTAGTTAGAGTATATTAATCACGGGGATAAAAAACCCAAATATACAGCCTATAGGTTTTTTAGAGCAGCCTTTCTAAGTACATGGATAGCACAAGTCTGAAGTGAACAAAGGGAATTACTATAAATTCTATTACTTCCCAAAAGTTGGAGATTCTTATAATGAAGAATTTCATACTGCTTTTTTGTTTTTTTTTTTTGCCAAGGTCTCTTTTGGTAACCTTAGTTACACTTTTGCTTTCACACTCTACCACTGTACACATGGTGAGATCGTCGATTTAACACTCTACCGACTTTGAGCCGGTGAGATCGTCGGATTAACACTCTACTGCCAGGACGCTGACAGTGAGATCGTCGGATGAATTACACTACCATCGTTGATGGTAGATCGTCGGATACAAAACACTCTCCCATGGCCAATGGTGAGGTCGTCGGATACATTCTTTTTTTTTGTCTTTCTTTCTTTCTTTCTCTTTTTTTTTTCAAGACTCGCTGGTCTTCATTTTAAGTAAATCAGAATTGTCTTAAAATATTTCTTTTTTGAAAACTAGAGGGTGATCAATCCTCTAGAGAAAGTTTTGTAAACTTCGAGTTATAAAAGAATACTCATAATGGAATATCAAAAGTTGGTACCTCCCCTTTTTTACCCGTTGGATGATATACTCCGGTAGGATTCGACGAGGTTGTTTGAGGGGCCCGAGACTTTTCTGGGTGCAAACGTATGCTTAGATACTTGCGGAAGCAGGCTTTCCAATTTCCGATTTCCGGTAAGGCTTGCAATTTCCTACCGGGACTGTCCGTAGTCCAATACCCCTGCCAGTGCTCATAGCCCAATATCTATACCGGTCGGGCCTCATTCTGTTACGTCTTAGACTTATACCCCTTTCAATTGATCTTTGCTTCTGCCTCCATTTAGTTGAGTTGTTGTTCGAGAATACCACTTGGTCATGGGTTTTGTACTTCGACGCAATCTACTGGAAGAGGTTGGCTGGGCTGCAAGCAGTTCCAACGAGTTTGTAACATGTGGACACATTCCTGTCTTCCGGTTTGGGACTCCGGAGGCTCCTGTCGACATTTCGATTCTTCATGGCTCGATTTCCCTGTGGAGAATACAGCTAGGGTATTGCGTCTCCGTCTCCGATTTTCTTTCCATTCGGCCTCCGTAGGGAAAGATCGCATAGCGCCTCCGTACTGGAAGTTGTAACTGGTGGAGAGCTTGAAGTTACTATCGAAGGAGATTACAAGCTTCTACCGGAAGAGGATCCTTTCTTCTTTTTTAGCCCCAGGCTAGCTTCTTGTCCATCCAGGGAAGAGAAAACTGCTACCAGGCTGGGCCGATTGCATTGCTACCGGTGAGGAAGAGTCTGTCAGTTAAACACGTCTCAAAGCTGAAGTCGGTTGTCACCAGAGATCGGAGGACACTCTTACTCATCCAAAATCATTCGCCCCTGCCTCTTGTTTTTTTTATCTCAATTTCTCATGAATCCAATGAATTTTCAGTTTCCATGGCGGCACACCTCTTTTGCCTACAGCTTACTGAATCTACCGGAAGCAACAGGGACGAAAAGCGGTGGCGCTTCTGGATGCAGAAAATAGGGAGTTGAATATTTTACTGCTGCAAAATTCTGCGGTGTACTCCTTAGTGATGCCCCTCCGTAGGATTCCTTCGGTAGTCGATTTGAGTGACAACGGTAGCCTGACATTACCGGTAGGACTTCAATTTGTTACCGGTGGAGATTCTACTGGTGGAGGTAATAAGGTGTTACTGGTGCGGAGAGGTCTTGAAGTTCCCCGATGACAGTTCTTCCGGTAGAACCCACCGGAGGAGAAGGAAAACTGTTTATTCTGTTGAATCCTGGTCGAGGCCACACCTTAGTTTTCTTGAGGCTTAATCTGGATACTTGCGCCCTCCTGCTACTGCTCTTGGAAGCTTGAAGTGTTGCTTCAGTTTTTCTTTTTAGAATATCATTTCATAGTGGGAGCGTCGGGGATACCCAGTTAATCTTTATACCTCGGAGCAGTAAAAACACAAAATAATAAACAGACAGAGTGTGAGCGTCAATACGGTGGCTGTGCCAAGACTGAGAAACTGAAAACAAATTTTGCTAAGCAGAGACAGGGTAACATTCAGAAGGTATGACAGCAAAGGAAAAAGAAAAACAGCAGCAAGGATAGAGACTAAAAACAATAAACTCTAAACAGAAAACTACCAAATAACCTGTGACAGCAAATGTGATTATGAAGATGTAATTATGTATATCTTTTCCAGGGGAAACGATCTTTAAACAAGTGGGTTTGTAAAAACATGATCAATGTAAAATGAGATGCGGAAAACAAATGAAGAAAGCATGTATAGCAGTAGGTGAGTAAAGACATGAGTCTGTCCAATCAAACTGTGATAGCATCAACGATTCAATCTTGCGGTTTTAAAGAATCCATTAAATAGAACAACAGTAAAAACGAAGTAAAATGTCCTAGCCTGTGTATCATGTATGGCATGCGCTTTAACTCAGAATAGACTTAGTAGTCAGGAAACTTTCCTGGAGAACATCTAGTAACTTGATTTTTGAGAATAAAGTTTTAAAAAACGTATAGATCAGCAAAGATTTAAACCAACCAAGAGCCTTAATGAATATTGATCATCAAATTCTAAGATACTTTATTCAGAAGCAGAAGAAAAAGAATAGCAACATTAAAGAGAGAAAATGTAGCAGAAATGGATGTACGTAGATAGCAGCAGCAGCAGTAATATGCAATTATCAGGGGATGATTCATGTTGAAAGCCCAGCAGGTGTAGTTTCAAACAGTAGTAGCATGGAGCTATATAATAGTAGTAAGATCAGGCAAGGTGATAATTCAAGAATAGCTCATAGATATTGTCTTAAATTTTGGCCATACCGACCGCAGCAGTAGCAAGCAGATGCAAATTGAAATAAAGATCAAGTAGAAATCTCAGTTTGGATCAGGCAAAATTATCTGCACATATACCCCATAGATTTTCTGTAGCTTCTCATTTTGGACAAAGTACAACCCGCACTTAATCAAAACAATTGAATTTATCACCACCTCAGGAACATCTTTCAACAATAAATCAGTTTACACATTTCAAGTCGTTGCAACAGTGAAGTAGTCCTTAAAACGAAAGTACAAAAGCAGATCTCTCATCATGCCGAAGCAGACCAATTAATGGAGAAGTATTGAATATATTATATGAATGCAGTAACACATAACTTTTCAGATTGGAAAACGATTGAATCGAAATCAAACTAGATGAAGTAACCGCGAGATCCAAGCTAGCAAACACTGTAAAGAGGTTTTCACCAAACGCACCAGTAATTGTTTCATTACTTTTTCTATATTATAGCTTGCAACTGAGGTAGAACGAATGCAACAGCATATTAAACCAAAGCCTAATTGTACAGGTTTTAGTGATATAGAAATTGCGGACAAGCAACAGCATTGTGGTAAGGGATTAAAATCAGTAACATTATTCGTAGAGAAAATGTCTATTACCTACTAGCCATTGATTTAACTCCTCTGACTCTAATGAATGTCACTAGATTTTAATTGTAGAGATGTTACCTTGAGTCCGCAGAAGAGGGAGATGATAGAGGGAGAGACCTTATTTCCGGTTCAACATGTTGTACCAGGGAGTCTCTTGCTACCTGTGGTTTCCTTACTCTTTGTTCCTAGTGGATTGAGTCTGTAGCATTGTCTGGGAATGTCATCCGGTAGTGGAATGGAATGCTACTGAAACCAGTCGCTGCCTGTCTTCAGCTTTCTGGCGATGCTTGCCCCTCCGGAAACTGACTACCAGGTCGCGCTTGCTTCCGAGAAAAATTAGCTACCTCCCCAAACTCCTACCGGAGAGAATGCAAAATTTCTTCCGGAGGGGATATCAACATTTCTATCGGAGAGGATGTCAAAATTTCCCCCGGAGAGGATACCAAATGGCCTCCGAGAAGAGAATGGCCTCCGAGAAGAGATTGGCCTCCGAGAGGAAAATGGTCTCCGACCAGAATTTAGAGTTGACGGTTTGCAGAAACAGAACGTTACTGCGCCATGCTCAGCTAAGTCGCGAATCAGTGTCGGGTCATCTTGTTTGGATCTCTTTGAGAAACCGAAGCAAAGGATTTCTTCGAACGAAAAAGTGAATCCATCGAGATTCGACACGATCGATCTGCTTCTCCTTAACGCTTCCTCTTAGATTGTAGTTTCACTCCACGGTTGTCGCATTGAAGATTCCAATAAACTATCTCCGAAGAACGCCCTCCATCGTGATCGGTGGTTGAAACCGTGGTTGCTGTATTCAGCATCAATGGATATATCGGAATTTGATTGCGAGACCGAAGTTTCGCAAATGAGTCTTTAACGGATCTCTTTGATTTTCTTGATTGCGTTGGATCCTTCCATTCGCCTTTCCAATTCTCCGCATCGGTTCTCTTTGTCGTGGTGCGAAAGTGGATCGGCTTCTTCGATCTGCTACTTTGATCTCAATCTGCTCTGAATTTTAGTCGCTGATATTCGATGAGAATCTTTGAGCGTGCTTTGCTTTTGATCCCGCTTTGAGCTTTACTTCTGCAAATCTTGCGATTTCCTTCCCTCAACCTTCTTGCCAGTTCGATAGTTGCATTATTCCTTCGAACAAACTCGATCTATCGAACAGTTACCTCGATCCATCCAACAGTTGTCTCGAACCGTGGTGAAGAATCTGTCCCTCGCTACACCTTTGAATTGTGGATAAATCGTGGTTGATGTTCGTTTCCCACAGACGGCGCCAAATGAAACGGTATTGAAGATGCTCCACACCGATCCGTTACCACACCAAGATGTATAGTGGTTCGGCCAATAATCCGGCCTACGTCCACTTCTAGACAGAGCTATTATTCATTCTTTGGTTTACAACACTAGAGAGCTTTTGGGATGTGAGCTCCCTTTTCTAACTTGAGTCCTTTACAAATGAGCCCTTCTACTCCTATTTATAGACTTTCTATTACTAAGTTTCCCCTTTTGCCCCTATACATGTGATGGTATTACATAAACATAACTATCAGTCCTTTTACGGGTAGTCTCTCCGGACTGGAAAACCGCTTCCGTATTGGACTAACTCTTCCGGACCGTCACTTTGACAATAATCCCTCCGGTAGTAGCGGCTCCATCGATAGGCCATCCGATAATTGGCCTCCGGTACTCTCTTGGTAGATCCTTCCGCATCGGGGCCTTCGGTATAGCAGGCCTTCCGACAATTGGTCTCCGATAGTAGTCCTTCCGCTAGCAGGCTTTCGGTAGACGTTTTGACCTTCCGCATGGTATATTTCATACCATTACAGTATAAAGACCAGAACCTTTAGTTAAGAAACTTGTAATTCCATTGATAATCATAAGTGTTTACAATGATAATCATCCTAACCAAAGACAGCCTAGGAATCTACTCAACCAACCAGACCATTAGAAGAAAATATACAAGGAGGAACAAGAGTCAAACTTGGTGGAAATTCCCTTGAACTTGATAATGTCTTCTTCTTGCAGGTTGAAATTGCAGGACTCCTTGACAGCAGTTCGCCGTGATTTTTTGGGTGAATCTAAGATGTAAATGATGTATATATGTGTCCCCTTGAAGTGTAGACTCTCGACCTTTTATAGGCATCATTTTCTCCTTGTGCCGGGTGGCATGCCGGGTCCAGGTCATCTGGCACCACGTATAAAATATGGGTAACCGTTAACGGTCAGAACCACCAAGCAAAGTGTTGCATGTGCCGGATAAGGAATTTTTGGCACCGTACCCGGCATCAGTTGAATTGTCAACTGTAAATAACTGTCGTCGCTTGATCACTTGTGGTGACTTTTCACTTATGCTGGATAGGAAGTACCCGACACTAGGCCCGACAAAGCTTCTTTTCCGCTCCATGCTTGTGCCGTGCAGAACCAACCCGGCCATATGTCCGGCATCGCACTTCTTTTTCTTCATGTTGGTGCCGTGCATGACACATCCGGCATGATGTCCGGTAGAACTTGTCTTTAAGTTAGAATCCACTTCCTTGCACAAAGAAATACACAAGGCGTAAGCCTGAACATATGTAATGGATTTTATACATAAAACAATATAAATACTACTAATTACCCTTATTTTAACTAATAATCTTACAAATCTAGCTTATAAAGTATGATAAGACTGCGGCTTATCAGAACCTTACATGCACCAATGTAGCTTGTAATCTTGCCTCATTCATTATAGTTGGTTTATCTCCATTAAAGCTTCATTAATGTCTTGGATTGATCACTCATGGCATTTATTGCAATTTCTAGTGAAATTTGGGTTTGAGCTAGAAATTGGGAATTTGGGGATAAACCCTAACTTGCATTACTCTAGAGTTAGGGAAGTGAAATGTTAGGGCTATTGTTAAGAGCTTAAACTTAATGTTATTTAATGACTTTTACCTTCTTAGAATTAAGAGGTGTGATTAATTAGATTAGAATTGATTAGTCCAAGATTTGAAGAATCATGATCTTATCTCTAATAGACAAATAAATTGAGGTGTGTTTATGAGTGTATTTGGGCAATTTAGGTGATAACCACTATCCTAGAGTGCTTATTCATCCATTCCAACTAACCACTTTAGTTTACTACTTTGTTGTTTTCCTTTTGTTTACAAGCAACTAAGCTTGCCTCTGACTAAACCCCCATTTGTAGTTTTTAATCGTAATTTAATAAGATATCGAAGCTCAGTAATTATAAACCAATTTCCTTGTGGATACGACATTTGTTGTATTACAACAAAATGGGTGCATTTGCCTATTGTAGCTAAGTCTTTCTGCTTAAATTATTATTTTCCTCAACAGAGGTCTGCCTCGTACAACCACCATGTGATCCGCCACATCCAGCAACTAGGGTCCTCTGAGTGCCTCTAGATGGGCGGTAGTTCTTGCTCTCCGGGTTGGAGAAGCACTCGAAAGCTCGGTGGCTCTCCTTCTTGCAATGGCGGCACCCACCTTCTGGCCACTGCAGTTTACATCGGGGTGGTCCTTGCCGCAGCGCCTGCAATAGTATTGGCGATGTGGCTGGGTCATGTCTGTTTATGAAACATCCTTGGATTAATAAAGGAAAGAGTATGGGATTTAAAATAATTTAAGATAAGAGGAGGGTATCCTACTCTTAGGAGGTGTATATCTCAGAGGTTGAGCGTATATAGCTAGGGCGGTCAACCAAGGGAAGTGTTCCATTCCCTTCCGACCCAGGCAACTTTGTTTCCCCTTCTTCCCGAAGAACTTCCTGTTACAGGTTTTGGGTCAACAATCATTCTAATTATTAAAGCAAGGTAATACAACTTATTCAAATAAGTTTCTTACTTTCCTTACTTGCTGCTCTCGCCTCTAACTGCTCTCGCCTCTAGACACTCCTTCATCCTCTTTCTCCTTCTCCAGGTTTTTACGCTTCTTCCCAAGAGTCTCATCCCGAGTATAGGAGAATCAGCTTCATCCTCGAGGCAACATCATAGCACTTGAAATACCTCGAACTTAAATATAAGGATTAAAATTAATCTAATACGTATTTAAGGGCCTAATGGTACCTAACTAATACTGGTAAGGAAAAATAAATCCAAAAGAATAAATAAACTCTTAAAAACGGAAAACGCTAGATAAGCGTTAAATAACCATAGGAGGTATGAGACCTCGGTTAGAGTATTATATGGATTCTGAAGGTTTAATAAGACCTAAATAATATACGGGAACAACTCCCGAAGAAAACGGATCCAAATAATATATTAAAACGCTAATAGAGCTTTAACGCATGTTTTTCGAGAAAACCCGAAAACGTGACTTTAAGTGGTCAAACGGACCCGTAAAAATTATGAATCATCAAATAATAATTATTAAGTATTTATGGAAGCTTTATAACCAATAAAAATTAATTAAACGAGAAAATCCCGGAAAACGGGTTCCGGTTAGTAAAAACTGTAACAACCGGGAAGCTGTGGGGTGAGAATGCAAATAAACAAACATAGTGTGTCCACTTTACAAATAAAAATTAAAAACCTGTGTGTGTGTGCATATGGGGGCCGGCCAGCTTCCCTCTCACTCACTCCCTTTATTATTTTGTAACTCACAAGAAGACAAAGGAAATAAAGAAAGAAAAGGAGATTCTCTCTCCTCACTCCCCTCTTCCCCTCACGTTTTTTCCCTCCTCTCTATTCACTCTATTTCTCCTTCTTCTACCTTGCGACATCCATGGAGAAAGGAGAAGACTCACTCAACTCTCACCTTCTCTCCTCTTGTTAACCCATTAATCTTGCTCCAAAAATTGCAAAATTAGTACCGTTGTAATCCCCTCGCAAAGGAGAACACATTCCTCCTTTCAAAAATCGAAAACGACCACTTTCATTCCGGTGGGTATTCTCCATTTGAAGATTCAAGTCCACCATTAGAAGCACCTTCACCTCCTTATCATCTTGAGGTAAAAAGAAATTCGAAAATCCATCATTTCTAGCCCTTGTTTGCATTATAAGAAATTTCAGTTTTTGAACTCTTGGTTCCTCCTTGTTCCAGCCGATTTTGGCTCTCTTTTTGGGCTAGGAATATTGTTCTCTTGCTAGTCAAGAACCTCATCCATCCATTGAAAGGTAATACCCTTATCTAAACCCTAAAACATTTAAATTCTAGGGTTAGTGCAAAAATGAATGTTAAATGGTATTGTGTATTGTTATGGGTTGTAGCACTTGGTGTGTGTGAACCTCATTGGGACGAGAACAAAGGAGAAGAAAGGAAGAGAAGGAAAGGAAAGGAAAGAAAACTAGAAACACAAGGTAACCACCTTTACCTTGAGCTTGTTTCGTATGTAGTAGTGTAACAGTTTTGAAGTAGTAAAATGAGTAACGAATTGAGGGATGAGTAGTAAGCATATTGTAGTATGATGAGTAATGAGATTGTAACAGTTTTGAAGTTTTTTAAATGAGTTTTAAAAGCTTGGGAAAACATTGGGTATTGATTGAGTATGTGCAGGAATTTATTGTGTTGTGATGGAGCTGAAATGTGAGCATTGATGCCTTGAATAAACAGGTTGTATAAATGGGCATTTGTGAGCCGAAACAATGTGTGGGCAATGTTAAAATATAGGGGAACCTCTGCCCAAATTTGTATGGAAATTAGAGGACTTGGATGTATAAGGAGAGAGAACAACCTAGACAATAACTAGGTGTGTTTTGGTAGTAGTTGTGAGTGATTAACCATGTTGTAACAGATTTTGAATGGAACTAGATAATGGGGAGAACTTGAGTGGAAGGTAATGCAATTAGGATGCTAGGAATGGTATTGATAGAGGGAGTATTGAATGGTGGAAGTGGGAAAAATCTGTAGCAAAGAGGTATTAGATTGCATTGTGGAACTAAGAAGAAATGGTGTGCAAGATTTGGTAAAATGAATGTTGGACTTGGGTATAGATGGTACAATTGCTTGGAAATGAATTGGCATGGTAAGAGGAGGTATTTGGGATGCTAGGAGTGACATTGGTAGAGGAAGTATTGGATGGTAGAAGTTGGTTTAAAAATCTGTAGCATTGAAGAAAGAAAATTGGTATAAGTGCTGGAATGAAATGAGGAAAAAATTGTGTAAGTTGATTTAGGATTGAGAAACGAATTTGATTGATGAACTAAGGTGAATTAGAGGATTTAATTAGTGTTTAAACATGTAAGAAACATGTGGAAATGATTAGGAAAAGATTGGGTGAGAATTGAGGTGAATTTGGAATTCAAAGTAGATAATTAAAAGGGGTTCTGCAGCCGACCTACCCAGGCGACCTACCCCAGACTGGGTCGGTCGGGCCGAATTCTGTAACCCGGGTACTCTCTGCAGCCGACCTACCCAGGCGACCTACCCAGAGTGGGTCGGTCGGCCTTTATAAAAAAAAATTAATTAAATTTTAATTAGATAAATATATGTAAATACATATATGTAAATATATATATATATATACACATATATATATATACATACATATATATGTGAATGAGTAAGGCGTTAATGCTAAAGTAAAGAAGGTAAGAAAGTTGTGAATATAAAGAGCATTAAGTTAAACCGAAATAACGGGATAACGGGGTAAGTACGGGAGTAGTGATTATGTATGTATTGTAATGCTTAGTACTAATTGAATCATTTGACATGTAGTCATTGGTTCGAGAATACGAATCGAGGAACAAGAGTGAACTAAAGGAACAAGGGAACGCCCGGTAAAGTAAATTCCGGTAAAAAGGTATGATTTCTTCATGCCCTGTATCCTAATCTGGTTACCCCGATTTGTGTGCTTATTTGACCACCTAAATAAGATAAATGCATGAATCGGACTATATTGCACTTACCTGTGCTTGACTTATGTTGTGCTTGATATTTATTGTCTTGAGCACTAGTTTGTATAATTCATGAAATATATGAATGATGATGAATGGTATTCGAACCTCGTATTGTACTTGTGTAATGTATTGTACCTCGTATGTATGTGTATATGTGTATTGTATTATTGTGGCTTGGATGTTGACTTGTGCTAATTCCTAACTATCTAACTCCTAACTTAAGTGAGTAAATTGGAATGAGTACAAGTCCGATATAGCTTCGGCCACGCGTGAGGATGCGGAGTCACAAGAGGTTGGCTGCAATTCCTGACTCTTAAACTGGTCCGCGGCCCAAATCCCTTAAATGGGTAGCATCCCGGATTGGTGAGTCAAGTAAATCCCGGAGGTGGGACGGTGTAGTCCCCAGGGCCGGAGGTCCCGACGACTTAACTTGAGTAAGAGTAAGAGTAAGTAAGTATGGATCCGTAAGTATGTATGAGTATGTATGCGTATGTATGAAGTAACGAGTAAAAGAGTAATCTCCACCCGATTAACCCGGGTGGACCAATGAAGCTAACAAATTGTATATTGTGTATAATGAGTATGTGTTTCGGAAGAAGGTAAGTATGTATTGGATGGTTTATGTATTCCTTGTATGTAGTGTATGTATGTGTGCCTTGCGTAAGTATTGTGTATTGTGTATAAGAGCATGTATGCATGTATCTTTGTATGAAACAACCGCATGTATTCGACCAAGTGGTCGGCGTACCCTCACTAGTACGCGGGGTATGCGGTTATCATGCTCGGCGAAAGCTGACCCCTTCGGGGGACATTTTTTTAGTGTGCAGGTACCCGAAGCGAATGTGGTCAAGGCACGAGACCGGCGACTACATTGGATAGTAGTAGTAGAATGTAGAGGTGTACTAACTAGCACACCCTTATACTTAGGAAGTAAGTAGTTGTGAGGAAGGGGTAGATGTAGACTCTTAGGGTGTATGTATGAACTTGGAAGGGATATGATAATTGTATAAGGATCCTAGTAGACTCGGTTAAGTATATTGTATTGTACGAATTATGGAGGAGTAAGTATTGAATGGAGCATCGTTGTATTTGATTGATGAAGGGAGTATGTATCATAGATGTGTAATACTCGGGATTCCGGTCCATCAGACCGATGCTGTATGTAGAAGTAGTAGCCTTGTTAGTCACGTGGGTGACTAACGGCATTGTATCACCCATTGTACGTAAGTAAGTATCCGCTGCGTGTATCTGACGTGTAAGGAGATTGGACAGTAAGCGTGTATTAATGGTAGGGGTGTTACAAAAAGTGGTATCAGAGCGAAGTATCGCTCTGATGACTGGAAATACCGAGTTTAGGAAATACCGAGTTAGGAATTAGAAGCTTAGGGCTAAGGGCTGAGTGTTAGCATTAGAGATATGCAAGTTAGGAATTCCCGGTGTGTACCGGATACCTACAATACCAGTCCCGCCCACCGCAAACCCCATTGTATAACTTGGGAAAGAACGCCAGAGAGAAGGAAGACCTCTCATACTCGGGAAAACCCGATCTGGCAGTGTGAAGCAATCACACTGAACAAGAACCGACATATGGTAGATTCCAAGGATTGAAGTCCCGGATGATCCGGTTGAACACAATACCCGCACTTAATAACGGTGGAATGAGCACTCCAACACAGGAGGGCAACTTACAACAGCATGGGGCGACATGCTTAGCAGTCGCGAAACCTGGCTAGTCAACCAGTAGCAGGAAAGAAGCACTAACCGTGCAACGGAATGGAGAAGGAGCAGTAATGGAACCCGAGACACAAGTCTACGGATAGTAATATCTAACTAATACCATCAACGGTATGCTAGCTGACTAAGGACATAGTCGGTAGTGATTAATTTCAAACCTGCAACGCCAAAAGGGTTATCATACCTGGCCAACATAGCTCAGGCAGCTACAAGGACGTTCATGGGATACAACCCGACAGGACTACAAGAGTAGTGCCTAACCAAGCTAAGGCTCAATAACCACGGTAAACCAGTGGGAACGAGCAACGAGGGAAAACATAAAACTAAATAAAAGTACCTCGACCAAGACAACCATGTCAAGATCAATGAGAAGTTACTTAAAAGGATCGAGTACCCCAAACATAGATCAATATGATCTAGGGAAGAGTCAACAAGACTATTAAAAACAAGTGGGAACCATACCAAAACAGGTATAGGTCTAACCAAAAACCAACAGTACCACGCACTTGCCACGGCAAGTGCAGTAAGAACAGGAACATGTAGAGGAACTTTAACACACCACAGGTACATAGTAATGTACCGTGACAGCCATGAAACAACTATAGGATCACAAATCCTGGAAGCTAGAGGAACGAAACCCTGGAAAGGCCTAACGGCCCGACCATTGTATTAAGAGTATACCAGTCAGCGGGAAGCTGGACTTGGTTAAGACTCGAACATGGCTATGCCATGAAGAACTTCTTTTAACACCGAACTGTTATTTTTCAAAACCAAGTTTCTTTCAAAACCACAAACCTTCTTTAAAAACCTTGGATTTTTAAAAACCGAACCCACATAATTACGGTGAGTATCATGGAATGATACAAGAGGAGTTGGCAACAGAATACTTCACCTAGGCGTGTGACAAACACTACGAGTGTACCCGTTACGGGATGTGGGACAACCGCACTCCGAAGGAGCTTGCGGGCCTGACATATAGTTGGGTAAGTGGCAACGTATCAACATGGTACCCCACGTATGTACACATGTAGTGTACGACACACGGGAAGTAGTCGACTCCGTTCTACGGACCATCAGCAAGTTCAAACCAGAACAACTGGACACCACCGACAATCAAGGAGAAGGAAACTCAGTTAAGGAACAAGTATAAGGAACTCAGAGAATCCATCTGAAGATAAGGAATGAAGACTGGGAAGTGCAAAAAGCACAGACCAGTAAATATAGACATTGGACATGTCTCGAGGACACCAAACAAATACGCGATAGCTGGAAGATATACCCAGCCTAAACACAGTAAGGCAGTTACCTAATGTGAACACCACAATGCTCAGCAAACGGGACGGAACTCCCAAGAGCAATCACAAGATTACTACGAAGCACAATCCATCATCAGAGAGGATATATAACCCTAGACTCAAGCACTAGAAGCAAGTGTAAACAGTCTACCCAAGAACGAGAGACGTTATAACCCAAAAAGGGGACGACTCAAGTACAATACCATAAGACGGTGTAGAGGACAACACACATTATAAACATTAGCCGGATGTAACGGCACAACTAACAGCACTCAGGAGCAATCCTTGAAGGGTGTCTGAGATAACAGCAGTTGAACAAGCGTAATGATATGAGCACGGGAGCTAAAACGAACACTCGGTTAGGACACCGAAGGGATTTCACTTGACAGGAAATGCCCTAAATACTGAGAGGCACCTATTAACACTAGATTGCCTAAAGGGTCTCCTATGAACGGAAGCGTGATGCCACGACTTACCATGGAGCCCAATAATACCTCCAACCTATGACGGTATACATGGAGTGGAAACATGTATAAGCAGCTTGCAAAGAGCATAGCTTGCAGCAATATGGCTCTAAAGCCATAAACCTGATGCATTGTGTAACCTTAAACGGTTGCAAAACCCACACCATTACTAACAAGACTTGTAAGAAATATTGCCTCATACGACAAGAAATCAACAGCTGGACCATAAATTCAAAACCCAACATCCTGAGTGGCTTGGAGTAATGGCCACCTCAGTGTCACTGTCACTAGAGCACCAGTCTAGTATGCAGTTGACGGAGTTTAATTACCCCTCATGCCTTCTGTGGCAATTGTACACAGAGGCATAAGAATCATGATAATGCCAACATTGGCCTAGTCCACACTTGGACACTACGAGAAACCCAAGGGAAGGTACCCCTCGTCAACCGAAGATCACAAATGCGGTAATGATGTGAACCCTTAGAAAAGGCTTCCACTTACTATAACAATAAACCACGCAATAGATATTGCCAAGGGGTGATGGAATAAGGAAATCAGATTTCCAAACCATTATGACTTAAAGGAGTAAGCATACACCATATGTACTCAAGCATGTGGTGAACCATTGTGTAAACACCAATATAGCAAACCTTGTCATTAGACCTATGAGTGGAGACAAACCCCTCAACAAGAACCTTCACTTGTCAGTGATAGAACACCCTCCAATTGGAGAACGGAACCAGAAAACCCTTGAAGTTTCATGGGATGTCCTGGTAATATACATACAAGCAAAACTACACAGCCAGAGCCTAAACCAATGCTCAGCACTGAAAGGCAATAATTATCAAAGCAATTAATGTGAACACACATTGAACACCATGAATGACTAACGCTCAAGAGAGCTTATGACCCGATGAGTTATCTCATCCTTGGTCAACCAAGATACTTGGTAAAGTGTATCACAAATGAGGATAGAATGTGAGGTAAGTTAACCTACACATAAAACCTAAGTCGAATAAGACATCTCCACACTGGGAAATAATCACATTGCGGTATGCCACGACAACCGTCATACACACGAACAGAGGAAACCCTCAGTGTTCATGTCATAAGTAAATGGTGCCAACGACAATGGCAATGAGTAAAGACAAACTACCACAGTAACAGAGACAGTAAAAACGATGTTGTACGAGTAAGAATGCGGGGCGCAACAAGCGACCGCTATGAGGAAGTAGTTAAGTAATGACACGGAGTATAAGTATGAGATGACACACAGAAATATTCTTTCCTATCACATAAGTGACTTACTGTCAAGCGTTTACGCCTCTGCACTCTGTATGACTGAGTGTTTTGGCATTGCACTTGTTCAGCTAATGATCTAATGAGATGGTTAGGGATATGGAGAATGTAAACCGTAGTAAATCCTTCCTTTCACCACAAACACGGCATAAGCCAGTTAAGCAAGCTTAGCAACAAACCGTGCGGCCTAAGGCCAAAGAAGCACGAAGAGTGTAACACACACTAACAGTCACAGATGTGAATTCCAATGGAATAAAAGGCGGAAGGAGACTTAAGAAAGTCACTAGGACCGACGCATATCAATGCAAGGTCATACAAGTAAAGAACACTTGTACTGAACCAGGAGAACTGGCATAATTCAGAAGCTATTGACAACAGAGGAAGTACTACAACTAAGTAGTGACTTAACCTCGCCCGACAATAGGTCGGAGGAACTTAACGAATAATCGTGGAAGCACGAATAGCATGTGCAGTAGATTACCAGAGAGCTGGTTATAAATCTTAACTCGTTGAGTTCAAACACGGTAAAAGAATACCGCAGTTATTTAGTAAACCTTATGCCCATAATAGACGGATGAGAAGGTGATGTATAGCACATTAATGATAACACGAAGGGTAAGTAACCCAAGCTATCAGGGTCGCGCAGCAGAAGCTAGTGGGCCCTAGCTAGGAGACAATATACCTAGTGAGTATAATACAATGGCTATTAATGCCTTCTAGCCTAATAGGCTAGAACTGAATTAATGATGAGTTAAATAAACTCATATAGAAGTTCTTGGTGCAAAGACTAAACCATTGGTATGGTTAAGATCCCTTTGACCAGAACATATTGTATAGTATACGGTAGTGAAGCTAAACGCTTCAGTTGGCCCAGACCGATTAAACCAAAGTTTAATAATAATAAAATATGGTAGATTACGTGGGCGTAATCCCTTTTAAGGGGGGTAGAGCGAAAACCGCTTAATGTAAGTTTTGTGAATAAAACACATAAACCATAATGTGCATAGCACAAATGAGAACCAAACTGATGATTGATACTATGTTAAATAAACATAAGTACTCATTCACACTGTAATTATGGTAATTAGGCATTAGACATGCAAATACCATAGGAGGAGTATACCCATCTTGTAACACCAATGTAAGAGTATCAGTAAAAGAAAAGTAATGAGTAGTGGACGGAGCTCCACAAGTATTGTAACCTTTGAAGAAGCAGTACGAAATGAATGAGGATAGTAGATGAATGAAGTTTATGAGTAGTGGAATCGTAAGTAAATTATTTGAAACAATTGAAGTCAACTAAATCTTATAAATGTAGTATTTCTTAGTTAGAATATAAGAGATGATGGTGAGTAATGGATGGAAGTAGTGAAGGGTGATGAAATGAGCATTAGGATTGAACCATGGAGTAAAGCATTTGGGAAGTAGAGTGAGGATGATTGATGGACTGATTCCATCCTTTGGAGATGTATGAATTCGTAATTACGACTAGAAAGAGTAAAAAGATAGAAAATGAAAACAATTAAATTATTTGTTTGATTGAATCTAATGTGGGAAGTCGAACTGGATCCTGATCAGATCAAGGGAAACCGAACACAAATTGGGGTGGAAAGATAGTTCAACACTGATGCTGATCACATCAGGGTCGAATGATTCTTGAAGCTCCCCTCAAGTGGTCACAAGAATCACACATAGGATAGAAGTACTGAACATAAATTGGAATCCGGAGTTGTATGTTTTAGAAGGATTTCTATGTAGCCGTAGGGAAGGATTATCCTTAGACTAGAGACTAAAGTATTTGTTGGAAGCTGGTACGGGAGAAGATAGTAGTATATTATGTTGCATTATTCCAAGGGCGGCGGGACACAGAGGAGTCTCGTGTCTAGATGACCTGAGCGCCTGCGGGATTGGAATGTGTATTGCATCGCTTTGGGGATAGCTTTGCATTGTATGTATGTACAAATTTGGTAATGAGGAACCGGATGGTCGGTAGTAGTGCGGATGGAGAGTAGTTATTGTACATTGGTATGGTATGGAAAGGAGGAGCCGTGAGTAACTGATTTGGGATTAGTAAGGAGGAAGAACGTATGGCTTTGGTATTAGACACGTAAGAATGAGTAAGCATTGTAAACCTATAACCTCGAACAACTTTGAGGACAAAGTTCTTAAGGGGGGTAGATTGAAATACCTCGAACTTAAATATAAGGATTAAAATTAATCTAATACGTATTTAAGGGCCTAATGGTACCTAACTAATACTGGTAAGGAAAAATAAATCCAAAAGAATAAATAAACTCTTAAAAACGGAAAACGCTAGATAAGCGTTAAATAACCATAGGAGGTATGAGACCTCGGTTAGAGTATTATATGGATTCTGAAGGTTTAATAAGACCTAAATAATATACGGGAACAACTCCCGAAGAAAACGGATCCAAATAATATATTAAAACGCTAATAGAGCTTTAACGCATGTTTTTCGAGAAAACCCGAAAACGTGACTTTAAGTGGTCAAACGGACCCGTAAAAATTATGAATCATCAAATAATAATTATTAAGTATTTATGGAAGCTTTATAACCAATAAAAATTAATTAAACGAGAAAATCCCGGAAAACGGGTTCCGGTTAGTAAAAACTGTAACAACCGGGAAGTTGTGGGGTGAGAATGCAAATAAACAAACTTAGTGTGTCCACTTTACAAATAAAAATTAAAAACCTGTGTGTGTGTGCATATGGGGGCCGGCCAGCTTCCCTCTCACTCACTCCCTTTATTATTTTGTAACTCACAAGAAGACAAAGGAAATAAAGAAAGAAAAGGAGATTCTCTCTCCTCACCCCTCTTCCCCTCACGTTTTTTTTCCTCTCTATTCTCTCTATTTCTCCTTCTTCTACCTTGCGACATCCATGGAGAAAGGAGAAGACTCACTCAACTCTCACCTTCTCTCCTCTTGTTAACCCATTAATCTTGCTCCAAAAATTGCAAAATTAGTACCGTTGTAATCCCCTCGCAAAGGAGAACACATTCCTCCTTTCAAAAATCGAAAACGACCACTTTCATTCCGGTGGGTATTCTCCATTTGAAGATTCAAGTCCACCATTAGAAGCACCTTCACCTCCTTATCATCTTGAGGTAAAAAGAAATTCGAAAATCCATCATTTCTAGCCCTTGTTTGCATTATAAGAAATTTCAGTTTTTGAACTCTTGGTTCCTCCTTGTTCCAGCCGATTTTGGCTCTCTTTTTGGGCTAGGAATATTGTTCTCTTGCTAGTCAAGAACCTCATCCATCCATTGAAAGGTAATACCCTTATCTAAACCCTAAAACATTTAAATTCTAGGGTTAGTGCAAAAATGAATGTTAAATGGTATTGTGTATTGTTATGGGTTGTAGCACTTGGTGTGTGTGAACCTCATTGGGACCGAGAACAAAGGAGAAGAAAGGAAGAGAAGGAAAGGAAAGGAAAGAAAACTAGAAACACAAGGTAACCACCTTTACCTTGAGCTTGTTTCGTATGTAGTAGTGTAACAGTTTTGAAGTAGTAAAATGAGTAACGAATTGAGGGATGAGTAGTAAGCATATTGTAGTATGATGAGTAATGAGATTGTAACAGTTTTGAAGTTTTTTAAATGAGTTTTAAAAGCTTGGGAAAACATTGGGTATTGATTGAGTATGTGCAGGAATTTATTGTGTTGTGATGGAGCTGAAATGTGAGCATTGATGCCTTGAATAAACAGGTTGTATAAATGGGCATTTGTGAGCCGAAACAATGTGTGGGCAATGTTAAAAATATAGGGGAACCTCTGCCCAAATTTGTATGGAAATTAGAGGACTTGGATGTATAAGGAGAGAGAACAACCTAGACAATAACTAGGTGTGTTTTGGTAGTAGTTGTGAGTGATTAACCATGTTGTAACAGATTTTGAATGGAACTAGATAATGGGGAGAACTTGAGTGGAAGGTAATGCAATTAGGATGCTAGGAATGGTATTGATAGAGGGAGTATTGAATGGTGGAAGTGGGAACCAAAATCTGTAGCAAAGAGGTATTAGATTGCATTGTGGAACTAAGAAGAAATGGTGTGCAAGATTTGGTAAAATGAATGGACTTGGGTATAGATGGTACAATTGCTTGGAAATGAATTGGCATGGTAAGAGGAGGTATTTGGGATGCTAGGAGTGACATTGGTAGAGGAAGTATTGGATGGTAGAAGTTGGTTTAAAAATCTGTAGCATTGAAGAAAGAAAATTGGTATAAGTGCTGGAATGAAATGAGGAAAAAATTGTGTAAGTTGATTTAGGATTGAGAAACGAATTTGATTGATGAACTAAGGTGAATTAGAGGATTTAATTAGTGTTTAAACATGTAAGAAACATGTGGAAATGATTAGGAAAAGATTGGGTGAGAATTGAGGTGAATTTGGAATTCAAAGTAGATAATTAAAAGGGGTTCTGCAGCCGACCTACCCAGGCGACCTACCCAGACTGGGTCGGTCGGGCCGAATTCTGTAACCCGGGTACTCTCTGCAGCCGACCTACCCAGGCGACCTACCCAGAGTGGGTCGGTCGGCCTTTATAAAAAAAAATTAATTAAATTTTAATTAGATAAATATAGTAAATACATATATGTAAATATATATATATATATATACATATATATATATATATATACATACTATATATATATATATATATATATATATATATATATACACATATATATATACATATATATATGTGAATGAGTAAGGCGTTAATGCTAAAGTAAAGAAGGTAAGAAAGTTGTGAATATAAAGAGCATTAAGTTAAACCGAAATAACGGGATAACGGGGTAAGTACGGGAGTAGTGATTATGTATGTATTGTAATGCTTAGTATTAATTGAATCATTTGACATGTAGTCATTGGTTCGAGAATACGAATCGAGGAACAAGAGTGAACTAAAGGAACAAGGGAACGCCCGGTAAAGTAAATTCCGGTAAAAAGGTATGATTTCTTCATGCCCTGTATCCTAATCTGGTTACCCCGATTTGTGTGTATTTGACCACCTAAATAAGATAAATGCATGAATCGGACTATATTGCACTTACCTGTGCTTGACTTATGTTGTGCTTGATATTTATTGTCTTGAGCACTAGTTTGTATAATTCATGAAATATATGAATGATGAATGGTATTCGAACCTCGTATTGTACTTGTGTAATGTATTGTACCTCGTATGTATGTGTATATGTGTATTGTATTATTGTGGCTTGGATGTTGACTTGTGCTAATTCCTAACTATAACTCCTAACTTAAGTGAGTAAATTGGAATGAGTACAAGTCCGATATAGCTTCGGCCACGCGTGAGGATGCGGAGTCACAAGAGGTTGGCTGCAATTCCTGACTCTTAAACTGGTCCGCGGCCCAAATCCCTTAAATGGGTAGCATCCCGGATTGGTGAGTCAAGTAAATCCCGGAGGTGGGACGGTGTAGTCCCCAGGGCCGGAGGTCCCGACGACTTAACTTGAGTAGTAAGAGTAAGAGTAAGTAAGTATGGATCCGTAAGTATGTATGAGTATGTATGCGTATGTATGAAGTAACGAGTAAAAGAGTAATCTCCACCGATTAACCCGGGTGGACCAATGAAGCTAACAAGAATTGTATATTGTGTATGTAATGAGTATGTGTATTCGGAAGAAGGTAAGTATGTATTGGATGGTTTATGTATTCCTTGTATGTAATGTAGTGTATGTATGTGTGCCTTGCGTAAGTATTGTGTATGTGTATAAGAGCATGTATGCATGTATGTTTGAATGAAAATCAACCGCATGTATTCGACCAAGTGGTCGGCGTACCCTCACTAGTACGCGGGGTATGCGGTTATCATGCTCGGCGAAAGCTGACCCTTCGGGGGACATTTTTTTAGTGTGCAGGTGCCCGAAGCGAATGTGGTCAAGGCACGAGACCGACGACTACATTGGATAGTAGTAGTAGAATGTAGAGGTGTACTAACTAGCACACCCCTTATACTTAGGAAGTAAGTAGTTGTGAGGAAGGGGTAGATGTAGACTCTTAGGGTGTATGTATGAACTTGGAAGGGATATGTGCAGAGTGGATTTATCGTGAGTGGTTTAAGTGGTGTAATTAAAAGAAAGAAATTAATACTCAAAATATCCGTCGGGCTGCAAATTAAAACCCGGTCGTAGTAGTGTAGAAGACAGAAGCGGCCGGGGTCAAACCATGGGACTTATAGCGAGCTAAAGTAGTTCCTAAGCTTGTCACAAAAGGGGGGAAGTTAATTGACTTGTTTTTTAGAGAATTAAAAGAGCAGATTAAATTACTGAGTGCAGATGAATTAAATGGAACTCCGGGTTCAGGTTTTATATAATCTGATTAATTATGCTATCTCTACCGGTTTAATATATTAGTTTGGCAATATTCCTGTTATTATCCTAAGGACTAAGTCATAGACCCTTAAGAACACGTTTACCAGAAAATGCTCGGTCTAATCAAGGTTCGAGCAAAACTATGTAAACGGACGTTAAATTCAAGGAATTATAATTGCATCTGTAAATACTAACTTATTAAATCATAATAAGTTTTCTCCAGATTTACGGCTTAAATAACCTGTCTATTTATCACCTGGTCTGATCAAAATAGACTTAGGAAAGCATTTTAATAAATTCATGTAATTTATTAAAATGGTGAGAGAAATCCTTTAAGCGTAACAAACTGAATTTATTAAAACCGGTAAAAATATTGATTACATAATTAAACAAACCATAATAAAAAACCTTGCCCGGAGCAAATCCTCCTTAGCCAGACATATTAACTGGTAATAAATCTGACAAAGGTTGGACGTAATAACAGCACGGAGACGTGATTAATGAATGGAGAAATGGAGAGGTCGAAGAGTGAAACATGTACGTAAGTTATTATAAGTGAAGTGGGTGAATTAGAGAATTTAAGAACTGTGAACTGAATGGTATGAAATGAAGTACGGGAGTGATTTACTGGAACAGAATGAGATAAGGTGAGTGTGAGTGATTTTCTGGTTTTCTCCGTGCACTCGTACAAGGCTGTAGGGAATGGTTATTTATAGAAGGAAGGAAGAGTACGTAGAAGATTGCAGTTGATTGCCTCTGTTGATTTCTTCACTGATTGAAGCATTGATTGCTTCATTTATTGCAGGGGACAGGAGCTGGAGATGCGCGAGCGAAATAAGGTAGGCGACGGCGGGGTAGATAGATAAGGCGAGTTGCAGAGTCGCGCGAAGAAGAAAACTATTTTGGGCGCGATTTAACTCTTGTCCGCCTGTGGAACCGCCTCCAATCAGGGCGGTTTGTGTGTTGTCCGCCCCCATGTCCGCCTCTGGTCCGTTGTCCGCCTCCTTTTGGGGCGGTTGTGCAGGCGGTTGTGCAGGCGGTTGCAATGCTGTAGTGCTGACCGTGACTTATTTCGTTCTACGAACTTCGACCGGCTCTAGATTCTTCGTTTGGACTCCGTTTTCTGAGCCGTTTGCGTCTACGCGTTCGTCTCTTTGTCTACTTCACTCCTGGCTTGGTTTTCCTCATGTTAAACCAATAATTCTGTGAGATAAACAATAAAATATAAACTAGAGGAAAACTAACAGAAGTGGAGAAATGAGCAAGAAAAGTGATATTAAACATGAAATACACCTATAAAACATGCTCATTTTGACACTTATCACACCCCCACACTTATCTTTTTGCTTGTCCTCAAGTAAAACCATGTACCTAAGCAAGTAGGAAATGCTCAATACTAACAAATATTATGAAGGGTAGGATAAAAAAGTCAATAGTTTATGATCTCTAAAACTTATTGAGGAGTGTGAAAAATTATCTGCTGGTGGCATAGGTGTGCTCAAGGTGAAAAAAATAGAATTTCGGGGTATGATCTAAGGTACTTCAATGTTTCTTTTGTTTTGGTGACTCCGAGAACTTTTACCATGGCCAACTTCTCTCAAGAATGGGCATTGAGGAGAAAATAAAAGGAAGAAAAAGATTTATGCATTTGCTTCACTTTTGCATGAGGGATGAGAAAATGTAGGCATAATGCCTTTGCATTTAAGAACACTCAACTCTCTTTGTTGGTTACCAATGGTGTCTCGAAAGTCCCTTATTTTTTTGTATACTTCTTCTTTTTTTTTAACAGAGAAATACCCCTTAGCAATCCCTAAGAGAGAAGACAGAAAGAAACCCTGAGCAATAAAAATCCAACCAATTTGCAGATTTTTGGTCACACCGCATATAAAATGCTCCTCAAAAGTAATCAAATGAAAATTTTTAAAAATTTGTACCCCTTATCCACAATTCATAATAGTATTGTTTTTAAAGAGAACAACCTACATTAGCAGGGTACATAATTCAATTTTTGAACAAATGCGAGGTAAGCAGAAGATAAGCAGAGAGATTGACAATTTAAGCATAAAATGTCCTGACAAGGCTCTTCCCCCACACTTAAGCTTTAAGCAATGCCCTCATTGCGTAGAGGAAATAAAATTAATAGGGCATGCAATTAGTAAAGGAAAGAGTGAACTCCCCAGATTTCGTAGAGTGTGTAGAGCTCCCCCACACTTGAGTGTTGCTGTGGAATGTCAAGAATTTAAACCTGTAAAGAATATTCTACACAGCGAGAAGAACTCAAGTGAAGCCTGCATTTTATATAGCAAATAAAAGGGAAATATAGTACAAAAAGGAAAAAACACATTAAATTAAAGGAAAGATAGAAGATAGACAGTGGGTTGCCTCCCACCAAGCTGCCCGGGTTTAACGTCTCTAGCTAGACGTTTTTTTTTATTATTATTATCCCGGATCATAAATGAATGTTGACAATGGTAGTACCGGGAACAGGAAATTGGCAATACGTAGGACTGAACCACCTGGATAAAAACACAGAATTACAGCAACAATATAGTAGGAAAAGACAAACTCCACAAAACCTGGTTTGAAGGAGGTGTTTGTTGCCATTAATATTGTATTGAAATCCGGGTGGTGGTGGTAGTGCTTCCTCAAACTGGAGAATGTAAACATTCTCCTTTTGTTGTTTAGCCGTATGGGTGCAAGAAGGTAGTGGTGGGCTTGCTCAAAGTCGAGGATGTAAATTTCCTCCTCTGGAACGAAAATGAAGGTGGAAGTGAGCTTCAACGGGTGGGTGGGGTGGGCATTATTTTTCTTTGTCGAAGGGCCCAAATTTTCCAATGGATGATCCTTAGTGTGAGTATCATTCTCTTCAAATTTAAGGATGAAGACATCCTTAACTGCGTTGAGTGGTTCAGGGAGAACTTCTGGGAAATTTGTATCTTCAAGTTCTGACCCTGGATCAAATGGAAAGGTGGCCTTCTCACTCAGCGAGCTGACTTCGAGTTTCCACCCTACTTCTTTGTTGCACAAGAGGGAAGGTTGTGATCCTCCAGATGAAGATCAAAGTTGGATGGCTTTTCCTCTTCGAATTTGAGGATGTAATAATCCTCGTCTTCTTTGAGAGGCTCAAAGGAAGAGCCTTGGTTGAATTCAACTTCAGAGGGAGGTGGTTCCTCGAAGGTGATATTGGTATTTTGTTTGGATGTTCTGGCGGGAGCGAGCATTTCTCCTCTTCATTCTCGAGGATGTAACAATCCTCACTGTCTGGGTATAGCACAAAGAAGGAGGAAATAACGGTAATTGACTTTAGAGGGAGGAGACTCCATGAAGTTGAGGTAGAAGTTGTCTGATGGCTTGTCTTCAAGCTCAAGCAGAAGGTTTGATACCGTTTGCTCATTTTCGAACGGGGGTGGTGGTATTGAGTAACTCAAATCCTCAGGTAAATCATCCACTACATGAACCAGTTTGCTCTCAGGTTGCTGTGATGTAAGGTCTAGTGGACCTTCCATCATTTCGTTTATCGCAACTAATTTGGCATAGAGCTTCATTTGGTTCATGTCGAGGTATTCTTCCTCGGCCTGGCTCCACTACAGGGACCATTTCACTCTCGGGTTGTTGCTCCCTTTGAGCTAATGTGATGGGCTGGTCCACTACGTAGATTGCTTTGCATATTTGGATTTGGATTGGTTTGTGAGGGAGTCGGCCAGGAGGTCTTTGTTGAGTTAGGAGTTGTTGAATCTGAGACTGCAAGGTTGTTTGGTCTTTGCGCAGAGCTGCGACCTCTTCTTGCGTATCTCGGGATTTACCCATCATCACCTTAAACATCTCTTGCATCTGAGACATATCAGACTCAGGATTCGAAGGAGGTGGAGCTGGTCGGCTTGATGAAGCTTCATTGCCATAAGGCTGTTGTTGATATTGTCTTGGGCCTCCTTGGAAATTGGACTGAGGTCTGTAGTTTTGGGATGTTTGTAGGGTATGTGGGTTTTGGATATTTCCGGTGTTTGAGTAGCTAAGGTTGGATTGCATGTTACGTTGCCATGGTTGTCGGTATCCTGAATTGTTGGTGATGTAATTTACTTCCTCCGCTGCTTTCATTTCTTGTAGTTGGGGGCATTGTTCATAGTCATGAGGCCCGCAACATTGCGTACAAGAAATTGTTGGTGACGTTTGAGATTGAGGAGCATAGCCTGGAGGGGTAGTAGTGTCGGGAAATCATGACTTAGCTTGTTGAGGGAAGGAATTCATAGCCATCTGTTCAACCACTTTCTGTAGAGTGCTCATGTTGCTTGCTGAGCATTGCTTTCCATGAGTGCTCATGGCTTCTCATGAGCTGGTCGAATTTGTTATCACTCTCCCCAACATGATATAATCCTGGAGTACCGCTCCTTGATCCACCGGAGGCCCAGTCTCTTTCCTCACAGAGAGATTCCATGCTGTTCAGAAATTGTGCTCCCGGCTTTTCAGAACGTCAGCCCCTAACGAAGATAACACCATTGTTCTGCACGGACCGATCAAGCCCTTGTAAAACAATTGTGATACTTGTTCCTTGTCAGACCGTGGTGAGGACAAGTGAGTAGTAGACCTTTGAAACGGTCCCAAGTTTCACAAATATTCTCCGACCCTGGTTGCTTAAATTATAAATTTCAGCAATCATCTCCAAAGTTCGGCTCGGAGGTAGGAATTTGTCATAGAACTTGGTGGCCATGTCGTCCCAGGTAACAATGGTACTCGGTGTTAAGCTATGATACCACTTGCTCGCGTTTCCCGTCAGGCTGTGTGGGAATAATGACAATCTTGCATATTGAAGTACTGCATCGGTTGCAGTAAGGCTATTGGCATGTTGTAAGAATTTTGTAACATGTAACAGGGCTTCGTCTGGACTGGTGCCATCAAACACCCAACTCCTTCACACATCGAATCTGATGATATGGCTTCAGCTTCTGCCATTCATCGTATTCGGATGGGCTGAGGTGAGGAAGGACGATAGCAGGCTGTTGTCCTTGGTTAGACACTGTTGATATTTCTAACCGTTGCTGGTGTAGCTGCCATGTTAGCTTCCGGGTCAGAATCTATCACTGTGTGGTATTTTGTTGAGTTCGTCTCTGCCTGAGATTGCGCAGAAAGGTTCTCTCGATTTCTGGGATGTAACCAACCGTGTGATTAATATTCTCTGGGAGGCTCTGTGACCTGGTGAAAGGCATACACCACTCAAAACAGAGAAAAGAACTGGTTATACGTTAGAATAATAAAAATGTTAGGAATTAGTAGACAGAAATTTAAAGTTAGTAGTTAGTATACAAGGGAACGAAATGACAAGGGAACGAAATGACAATGGAACGAAATGACAGAAATTTAAAGTTAGTAGTTAGAGACAATGGAACGAATGAAAGGGAACGAAATGACAATGGAACGAAATGACAGAAATAAATAACAATAATATTAACAAATGTCAGAAGTCCGATGTCCAAAATTAGATGTCCAAGTCAGATCAGAAGTCAGAAGTCCGATGTCCAAATCAGATGTCCGAGGTTATATGTCCGAAATTGGATTAACAGTTTTTTTTTTGAATTTTTTTTTAATTATTTTTAGTAGATTAACAGATTATTGTAATAAAACAGGTGAATTAACCGGGCTTAGGGACTAGATTAAATCAAGTCCCCGGCAACGGCGCCATTTTGCAGAGTGGATTTATCGTGAGTTTAAAGAGGTGTAATTAAAAGAAGAAATTAATACTCAAAATATCCGTCGGGCTGCAAATTAAAACCGGTAGTAGTGTAGAAGACAGAAGCGGCCGGGGTCAACACGGGACTTATAGCGAGCTAAAGTAGTTTCCTAAGCTTGTCACAAAAGGGGGGAAGTTAATTGACTTGTTTTTAGAGAATTAAAAGAGCAGATTAAATTACTGAGTGCAGATGAATTAAATGGAACTCCGGGTTCAGGTTTTATATAATCGATTCATTTGCTATCTCTTAACCGGTTTAATATATTGTTTGGCATTCCTGTTATTATCCTAAGGACTAAGTCATAGACCCTTAAGAACTCGTTTACCAGAAAATGCTCGGTCTAATCAAGGTTCGAGCAAAACTATGTAAACGGACGTTAAATTCAAGGAATTATAATTGCATCTGAAATACTAACTTATTAAATCATAATAAGTTTTTCTCCAGATTTATGGCTTAAATCTAAGTCTATTTATCACCTGGTTGATCAAAATCAGACTTAGGAAAGCATTTAATAAATTCATGTAATTTATTAAAATGGTGAGAGAAATCCTTTAAGCGTAACAAACTGAAGTATTTATTAAAACCGGTAAAATATTGATTACATAATTAAACAAAACCATAATATAAAACCTTGCCCGGAAGCAAATCCTCCTTAGCCAGACATATTAACTGGTAATAAATCTGACAGAGGTTGGACGTAATAACAGCACGGAGACGTGATTAGTGAATGGAGAAATGGAGAGGTCGAAGAGTGAAACATGTACGTAGTTATTATAAGTGAAGTGGGTGAATTAAGAATTTAAGAACTGGAACTGAATGGTATGAATGAAGTACGGAGTGTTTACTGGAACAGAATGAGATGAGGTGAGTGTGAGTGATTTTCTGGTTTTCTCCGTGCACTCGTACAAGGCTGTAGGGAATGGTTATTTATAGAAGGAAGGAAGAGTACGTAGAAGATTGCAGTTGATTGCCTCTGTTGATTTCTTCACTGATTGAAGCATTGATTGCTTCATTTATTGCAGGGGACAGGAGCTGGAGATGCGCGAGCGAAATAAGGTAGGCGACGGCGGGGTAGATAGATAAGGCGAGTTGCAGAGTCGCGCGAAGAAGAAAACTATTTTGGGCGCGATTTAACTCTTGTCCGCCTGTGGAACCGCCTCCAATCAGGGCGGTTTGTGTGTTGTCCGCCCCCATTGTCCGCCTCTGTCCGCCTTGTGTCCGCCTCCTTTTGGGGCGGTTGTGCAGGCGGTTGTGCAGGCGGTTGCAATGCTGTAGTGCTGACGTGACTTATTTCGTTCTACGAACTTCGACCGGCTCTAGATTCTTCGTTTGGACTCCGTTTTCTGAGCCGTTTGCGTCTACGCGTTCGTCTCTTTGTCTACTTCACTCATGGCTTGGTTTTCCTCATGTTAAACCAATAATTCTGTGAGATAAACAATAAAATATAAACTAGAGGAAAACTAACAGAAGTGGAGAAATGAGCAAGAAAAGTGCTGATATTAAACATGAAATACACCTATAAAACATGCTCATTTTGACACTTATCAATATGATAATTGTATAAGGATCCTAGTAGACTCGGTTAAGTATATTGTATTGTACGAATTATGGAGGAGTAAGTATTGAATGGAGCATCGTTGTATTTGATTGATGAAGGGAGTATGTATCATAGATGTGTAATACTCGGGATTCCGGTCCATCAGACCGATGCTGTATGTAGAAGTAGTAGCCTTGTTAGTCACGTGGGTGACTAACGGCATTGTATCACCCATTGTACGTAAGTAAGTACCCGCTGCGTGTATCTGACGTGTAAGGAGATTGGACAGTAAGCGTGTATTAATGGTAGGGGTGTTATAGCACTCTTGTAATTTTACGGTTAAGTCTCCATGCATCAATGATAGTTCAATTAAACAAGGTAGTAAGGCGTTCGTTCATATACCTGGACCGTGGTGTAGAGGGTCGCACCCATGGCTGTATGGATGTGAAACAACAACCCACCCCGGAACATCTCGACCTTTAAGGTCTCAGAATAATCGACCCCTAGGATGAAGTCAAGAAACCGATGAACCTCGCATAATACTCTTCCACGTCAGACTCCCCTATGCTAGGGTCTCAAACTCCCACTCTTTTTTCGCTTTATGTGCGCCAAGTAGTACTTCCCTCTGAGCATCTCCACAAATGCTTCTCATGTGAAGTCCGGTGTGGCCAGGTGGTGGTCCTTGACCAACCTCCATCAAGTGCTAGCAGCGTCCTTCAGATGGAAAGCTGCAATACCGATCCTCTGGTCGACCAGTATTGAAATACCCCAAACCTTGATATGTTGTTTAAATACTAAACTATGGATATTAAGGCTAAAAAGTGCCTTATAAACATTAGTGAACAATTTAATCATAGAAAACACAATAAAGTACCATAAAGGCAACTAGAGCAAAAACATGCTCTAAGCTTGGGATAACCTTGGTTAAGACTCAAAGGGCTTACCAAGACATTATTTACATGCTAATGGACATGTTAAACCAATTAATAAAGAAAACAAGCTTGAAAACAAGTTAAAACATAAATGTGCTTTAAGAAGTCTTAAAGCACATTTTTGAAAAATTGTCTTGGAAATGGGTTTGGAGTGGCTAAATGCCCATAATTACTCTTAAATCAACATGTGTACTACTTATTATCACATTAGGAGGTCTAAATCAATGGGAAATCAAAATTTTCACAATTATGCACTAATTTGTGAATAGTGCTCAAATAGTGCTAGTTTAAGTCATAAGTCAACATAAGCTAATTAAATGGTCAACAAAGCCATAAAATATCCAAGGAGGATAAGGGGGCCGGTTTTTAAGTGTGAGTCACCACACTTAGCTAGTTGTTAAGAAGAAAGAATAAATAAGTAAGTTAACTATTTGCTTTATGCATAAATATCTTTCAAAAACTTACCTCTCACCTCATTCTCTTCTTTCCCTCTTGTTCCCACCGTCTCCAACCTTCATCCTCCCTTCTCCATCGGTTTTGCTACAGCACCTCTACCATTCTTCATCTTTAAATCCTTGTAATCCTAGCTCCATGCTCCAAATTCAATTTCAAGGCCACCATTCTTCTAGTTAGACCAAGCTCTACAATCTTGTCTTTTCAAATATTCAAGAGCTCCATTTCGGTGCCATGGAGATCACCATTGAAGGAGCAAGAACTCATCTTTTCACACCTTGTTACTCTCCTTTACTTCAAGGTAAGGAAAACCAAGAAAAACTACATTTCCTCTCATTTTGTTCATGACCGAGAATCACCTCTTTAATGGTGATTTCTCTTGCTCTTTTCTTAGCTTGCGTATGAAGCTTAAAGCTCATTACCCTTATGTGTGTATGGTTAGAAGATTGACAAGTGATCAAGTTCCTTGCTGATTTTCAATCCAAGAAAACAAGAAAGAAATCTTGAAGAAAAGAGGTAAAATAAGCTAACTTAATGTAGTTTTGTTCCTTAGGAAATTGAGCTATATTTGCTTAATAAACTACCTAAAGAACCAATGGAAAATGAGTTAGTAAATATCCACAAGGAGGTTATTAAGGGCATATGTGATGTTGTGTGTATTTGCAGGTTAAAGGCAATTAATATGTGAGAAATTCAGTGTTTAAGATTAATGCAATTTAAGGGCCTAAGAGCCATGTTATTTAAGGGCCTAAGTGCCAAGCACTTTAAGTTTATGCATTATATTGTGATGTAGTACAGTTTATGGTGTAGTTGTGTGTAAAGAACATTCTTGGTGAAAATGAATGTCTTTGATTGTTTAAAGGTGAAAAGCTATGTGTTTTGGTATAAAAAAGTGTTAGTGAAACTATGTCAAAATTTAGTGAGTAAATAAGGAGTTTTAGGTGTTTAAATGAAGTTGGTGACCTAGGTTGTACTAGGAATTGTTAAGGGTTGATTTGGTGAAAGAAAGGGGAATTAAGATGTTCTTAAGTATTAGAATAACTTAGGCATTGTTCATGGAAGTTTAGAGATCAAAGGGTGATTTTAGATACCCCAAGGTCATGGTGGCAGTGTGGTTAGGACTTATGCAAATGTTGGAAACAAGAGAAGAATAATGTCTTGTAAAGGTTTAGGTATGAACTTGTGGAAAAATCTTATGGAGTTTGTGTAAGGGAGATGTTGTTGAGAAATAATGCTTTTGGAGTAGTTGTGATGGTGGTGAGATAATACTTTGGTTAGTTGAAGCCTTAGGCAAAACTACATGTTGAGTGTGCAAGGAAAATATTAAATGTTAGGAATTTTGTGGGAAATTGAGTAAGTGTTTGAGGAGTTTAGAAGTGAGTTAGAAAATGAGTTTAGTGATGATTATGTAGGTTTAAGAGTTCCTAATGATGTTAGGACCTATTAGGAAACTTGGAGGGAGTCTGGAGAGATTAGACAAATTTTGAGAAAGTTCTGCAGTCGACCGACCCAGGGGACCGACCTTGGCTGGGTCGGTCGGACTGTAATAAGGCACAGGTAAGGTTCTGGAACGGACTGACCCAAAGGGTTTTGGGTCGGTCGGTGTGAGCTTGGGTCGGTAGGGCAAAGATGGTGAACCAGAATGTTTCTGGAATGGACCGACCCAAGGGGTTGGGTCGGTCGGTGGGTCTATCGGCCCATAATAATAAAAAAACAGAAAAGAATTGTGGCTTATGTAGTAAACCCTAGTGGGTATAATGAGGAAAATCAAGTGTAAGTTAAGTATAAAAACATGCCATGTAAGTATGTAAAACACTTAGTAAATTGGAAGTTAAATAAGGTAATTAACCGACGTTATTGATTATGTATAGGAGTTGCATTCGGTGGAACTCAAACGCAGCAGGGACCAAGGTATGGTTTTCTTGCAGTCTGTTTGCTACCAGTTTACACCGGCTTGTGTGTTTGTTGATTTTCTGAATGTTTATGAACTTGTAAGACTTAAAACATGAAATGAGTTTACAGTCATTGTTATTATTGTGGCGTGTGTGTACCGGTACCGTTAACCTCGAATACGTGCTAAACCGTTAGTTAACCAAACTAGGATACGTAAGAGAGCGGTACTCGGTATAACGTTTCAACTTAAGGAATGTTCTAACTACGGCTATGTATGAGTTAGTTGTGGTTGGTGTTAATAAAGTATATCTCATCTCCCTTGGGTGCCTTACTGGGCCTAAGCACTTACTTGTGATTTATTGTGTTAAGTTCCAACAATGGGACTGCTAACAAGAGTAAAACTGGGGGGTGAGGAATCCGGTCGTTCCGGTCACACGTGTATGTACGGGAGTCGATATCTGAATCAGATTCAACCCTCTTTATGTTGTGGTTGCTTTTCCTTCTTGGATTACAATCACCCACAAGCTTAACCAAGGCTTACCTATCTGACTATTGATCGGACTAGGGGGATTATATGTACGGTGTGCTTAGATCACTATATCCGACACATCTTTGGGTTAAGTTACTCGTTCGACAAACGGAACGGTAACGATTTGTGTAACGAGCTTAACATGAGAGTGAGACCATTCTCTAGGCTTACCAAGTTGACTAACTAATGTTTTTTTGTTTCCTGAAGTGAAATGTTCCGTTATGTTATATGTTGGTGTTAATGTGCAATGTTTGTTGCTGTGCTTAAGTATGACGTTTGTTAAATGAATGCCAAGTTATCACGACAATTGGTTGCGTGTATCCCGGTAGCCGACGGGCTGCACGTTAATCATACATGCCATGGGTTATTGAGCCCCTTTGGGGCACCATATTTCATTTTACAGGATGAGGATCGAGGAAGCGGAGTGGCTTTAGATCCTAGGTGTAATGAAATACTTTTGTTAGTTTTGGATGTTGGACCCGGGATGTGTCTGTGCTCTTGTGGTGATATATTTTGGTAGTAAAGGATTTACAGTGATGGTTTGTAATTATATACTCGGTATAATTGGTTGTAATTTTGGATGTTAGTAACTATGCTCGGGAGTCTGTGCATCAGACCGATAAAATGTATGTATTCAACCTTGTTAGCCACGTGGGTGGCTAACAGCGTGTAACACCGACTCGTTTTAGTTACCGTTTAACTTATAAATTTCCGCTGCAGTTTCGGTTTATTGTTAAGTTTACAGTAGGGGTGTTACAAAAAGTGGTATCAGCTTCACTCTGATGACCGGAATACCGAGCTTAGGAACATACCGAGTTAGGAAATCTAACCATAGTCATGTGAGTGAACAGTTATAGAAAGGTTAACCACTAACTAAGAGTGGATTTACCTTGTTGTCGAAAAGGCGTTACAACCGTTGGAACCGATAAGTTCTCAAGCACAATGCTAATATATGTTCGTGTGAATCAGATGACAGGCCGACCACAGGGAGGAGGCCGCGGGCGTGGTACGGGAGAACCGGGTGATAACCCTACGGCACAAGTGATGGTCGACGCAGTGGCGGCCGCCGTAGCCCAGATGGTGCCTTAGCTTGTCGCTGCGATGCAGCAGGGACAACAGCCCAAGGTTCAGCCACAGCCACAACCACGCAAGACCAACTGGGTCAAGGCGTTGGTAGATCTAAGACCACTGTCATTTTACGGGGAGACCGACCCTAGTAAGCTGGAGGCGTACATCTCCGAGCTGGAGACCGCCTACGAGACCTTGGACGTTCCTGTTGGTGCCAAGGTTCGTCTTGCCGCTTACTATCTGAAGGGTTTGGCAAGAAGTTGGTGGAAACTGGTGCGGGATGACAAGATTGCGGATCCTGCATTTGGATAGAGGGAGTACACGGCTCTGCTGCGAGCCAAGTACTACCCGGTGCATGTACAAAAGGCTAAACGCCTTGAGCTGGATAGTCTGAGGCAAGAGGACAAGATGTCGGTCGACGAGTACTATACTGCCTTCACCGACCTTATCCACCTGCTACCAGACCTGGGATACTCGAACCGGGTTCTGGTAAACCGTTTCTATAACGGACTCAACCACCGCCTACGCTACGGGATGGGGCCAGCTGAATATACCACCTTGTAGGAGTGTTATCATGCCGCTGCTAAGGTTGAGATCACCGTCCGACTGAGGGACTAGGAGAATGCGCACAAGCGCAAGGCTTCAAGCGAGGGCCAAAGCACGCAAGGGTACGATGGAGAAAAGAAGAAGAAACCTTACCCCTAGTCCCAGAAAGACCAGCAACAGGGTGGCAAAGGCCAAGCCCAAACCACCACTGGTGAGGAGCCACTGCAGCTCACCTATGCCTATGCGGCTAAGCCCCTACGCTCTCACCCGCCCAAGGGTAACTGTCTAATTCCGAGTACCAAAATTTAAGTGTGTGTTGTTAAGTTGTGAAGTGTGTATTAATGGTGTAATGTGATAGTAGCTAGCACGGGCTCTGGATCAGAGTGCCACTACTACTACAAGTGGTGCAACGGAGACCACCCCGGCAAGGACTGCAAGGGTAACGACATGCAGTGCCGCTACTGCAAGAAGATGGGGCACCATGACTACGAGTGCTACCAGAACCCCAATGGCAGAAACTATAGGCCAAAGGGGCAATGGAAGGGAAAGGCCGCCGCGACCACTGAAGGCCCGAAAGCGACTAACCAACCATCCTCAGATCAGGGGAACACTAACACCTAGAAGGGAAAAGGGTCGGGAGCTGTCAAGGCCGCCCTGAATGTGGTAGACCAGTCAGAGGCAGCTGGACCCTCTTCTAGACCAGGTACTACTCAAACTGTTGAGTGAGATAATTGACTGCTTACCGCATTTCATGCATGAGTGTTAGCAAGTCTAAATGTACAACTACATAAGTAATGAGTTAAAGTATAATGTATAATACGCCTAAGTTAGATAATTCAAAACCTTAGGAACCTTCAATATTTGCTATCCAATCCCTCCCACACCAAACCCCGAAGAAACTGCCATCAACATCACCGAATTCCCAATGGAGCAATGTCAGGTTATCCAGCCAGGTATGATATTATTGAATGGATACCTGACACCCGAAGCACAAATCCACATCATCCGACGATGCGATGAACTTGGAGCAGCACCTGGAGGTTTCTACACACCGAATACCCGAGTAGGTCGAAGATTAAGTTGAAGATGATGTGCATGGGTAAGGACTGGAATCCTTGCACCAAGACATATCAGGATGTGCGAGCGGAAGATGGAGAGAAGCAACAGTACCGAGAATACCTGAGGAGTTCCTTGCGGTCGTTAACCACGCCGTGGAAATTGCTCAACAAGTTGAATCGGATCCAATTCCGAGTGTTGAAGCGGATTTGTGTATTGTAAACTTCTACCAGAAAGGTGGACGGTTGGGTTTACACCAAGATAAGGACAAACACCCGAGTCTCTGAGTAAGGGAGTACCCGTGGTGTCTTGGTCCATTTGTGATACCGCAGTGTTTGTGTATGGCGAGCAGAAGCGTGCTGATCTCGCAAAAAAGTTGATGTTGTAGTCGGGAGATGTATTAATCATGGGTGGGCAATCGAGGATGCTATATCACGGTATCAAGAAGATCAAACTGAATACCGCACCTCCGACAGTAATCAATGCCACACACATGAAACCTGGACGTTTGAATTTGACATTTAGGCAATTTTAAAGCCATGTGTAACCATATAATGGGTGAAACCAGTTGTATGTTAAGGATGCTATATATTTAGCTATGTTGACACAATGTAAACCGACTTATGGTGTAAGGAGTATGTTAATGAATAAAACGACATTGTTTGAAGTATGTCAGCCGTGTTGTCACTGTGTACTTATAAAGTTTGTGAACTGAATTAGGTTGTGCACTCAGAACGGGAGGTATACTAGGTGTGTGTAATGAGGCAGAATTCGGCAAAAGCGGCACTATCCTCACCGGTACCTTCCTAGTTAATGGCGTGGATGCATCGATCTTGTTCGACTCTGGAGCCTCACACACATTTATCTCGCTTTCTTTTGCGAAGCGGCTGGGGTTAGACGGTGAAGAGATGCCTGACTTTCTAGTCACTATCCCATCAAAAGAGCGGATCAAGTGTACCCGCTATCACCGAGATGCTATTATACGAATCAAAGATGAAGAGTTTCCGATCGACATGATAGAGTTCGGGGGACTCGGATTCGATGTGATTGTGGGGATGAACTGGTTGGAGCGGTACAAGGGTCGAATCCTATGTGCCGAGCATCGTCTGCTTCTTCGGAGTCCGACTGGGGTTACCATTTCATACCGCCAGAGGCCCAAGGAGCCTTCGACTCAGATTATCTCCGCTATGGCTATGTATCGTGAGTTGCGAAGAAAAAATGATGTATACCTCTACTATGTCCAGGACATAGAGAGAGATCCGGAGTTTAGCCCAGATGTGCCGGTAGTGTCGGAGTTTCCTGATGTCTTTCCTAAGGAACTGTCGGGCATGCCGCCAGCACGGGCAGTGGAGTTTGAGATTGAATTGGTGCCGGGAACCGGACCAATAGCGAAGGCGCCCTACCGTATGGCTCCAGCTGAAATGACAGAGCTCAAAGAGCAGCTGTGAGACCTGCTCGACAAGGGATTTATACGCCCGAGCGTTTCACCATGGGGAGCTCCGTCCTCTTCGTGAAGAAGAAGGACGGTAGTCTCCGCCTCTGCATCGACTACAGAGAGCTGAATGTTGTTACGGTGAAGAACCGTTATCCTCTACCACGTATCGATGATCTATTCGACCAGTTGAAAGGAGCATCAGTATTCTCCAAGATCGACTTGCGATCCGGTTACCAACCAAAGATCGCTAGAAGGCAACATTGAGAGAACCGCTTTCCGAACCAGATACGGTCACTACGAGTTCACGGTCATGCCGCTTGGTTTATCCAATGCACTAGCCAAGTTCATGGACTTAATGAACCGCTTGTTTCGTGATCAGTTGGACAAGTCAATGGTAGTCTTCATCGACGATATTCTGATATATTCAAAATCGAAGGGTGAGCATAAAAGCCACCTGAGAAGTGCGTTGCAAACGTTAAGGGAAATCAGTTGTATGCAAAATTCTCCAAGTGTGAATTCTGGTTGAACCAAGTTTCATTCTTTGGTCATGTTATTTCCGAGGCTGGGATCGCTGTCGATCCGGCCAAGATTGATGCAGTGCGCACCTGGCCTAGACCGAAGACGGTTACCGACATTCGGAGCTTTCTCGGTCTGGCAGGATATTATAGGAGGTTTGTGAAGAACTTCTCCAGTGTCTCGAAGCCGATGACTTCCTTGATGAAGAAGGATACACCATTCGAGTGGACAGACGACTGCGAGAGTTCCTTCCAGAGTCTCAAGGACGCTCTGACATCTGCACCAGTGCTGACTATACCAGACGGTACAAATGGTTTTGAGGTCTACTGCGACGCATCCGGAAGAGGTATGGGTTGTGTGTTGATGCAACACGGGAAGGTCGTGGCATACGCCTCCTAACAGCTGAAGAAGCGTGAAGAGAACTACCCTACCCACGACTTAGAATTGGGTGCCATTGTCTTCGCCTTGAAGATATGGCGACATTATTTGTATGGGGTAAGCGTGACAATTTATTCGGATCATAAGAGTTTGAAGTACCTGTTCACTCAGAAAGAGTTGAACATGAGGCAAAGAAGGTGGGTCGAGTTCCTAAACGACTACGACATCAACCTTCAGTACAAAGAGGGTAAAGCAAATGTGGTAGCTGACGCCTTGAGTCGCCGAGCACACTCTCTCCATTCGCTAATCTCTCACTCTAGCTTGGTTGAAGAGGTGTGGAGTGCTCAGATGTCGGATCAGTACATGCAAGAGATTAGGTAGAAGCTTATTGATGGCACATTCGAGGGTCAGAAGTATGATTTCCGACTCCATGATGATGACCTGATTAGGCTTGATGGCCGACTGTGTATTTCGAGAAGTAGCGACGAGCTGAAAGAGCGCATACTGAGTGAATCCCACTGTTCTATTACTTCGATTCACCCCGGAGCTTCAAAGATGTATAGGGGTATGAAATGGTATTTTTGGTGGACTGGAATGAAAAAGGATGTGAATGACTATGTTGTTAGGTGTCTCACTTGTCAGAAGGTCAAGTTTGAGCACCGACGGCCTGGTGGTATGGTGCAGCCAATGCCAGTGCCATAGTGGAAGTTCCATGACATCTCTATGGACTTCGTAGTAGGGCTTCCGCCTACAAGGGGAGGTCTGAATATGATATGGGTTGTTGTTGACCGACTGACCAAGGTGGCCCGATTCATACCGATGAAGGAAATTTGGAAAGTGGTAAAGCTTGCAGAGCTCTTAGACCGGGAGATTGTATGGCATCATGGAGTACCAAAGACTATTGTGTCTGATAGGGATACCAGATTCCTCTCGAGGTACTGGAGAACTACATGGGAAGCGCTTGGTACCGAGCTGAAGCTGAGTACAGCGTTCCTCAGACAGATGGTGAAATACCCCAAATTAATAAAACATGGATTAAATATTTAATCACATTAATTAAGGTCTAAACATGCCTTAAAAGTCAACTGAGAACAACAGCGGTCAACACAAAACAAGATGTTGCACCCTTTGACTATTAAGGGTAAATAAATACCCAAATGAACTTCTTAGGACCTAAAAATTTGTCCTAAGTATATTAACATAATATTAAACATATTATAACCGTTGGACAACACCAACACAAAGAAAAAGCATTTACATGCTTCAAGGTCAAAAAGGGCAAAAAGGTGCTCTAGGAAAACCTTAAAAATCAAATGACCTCTAAATGATATTAAATTGAATACCATGATCAAGTATCATGTAAGGAACACAAAAAAACCGTTGTCAAAGGAAACAGAGCTCAGGAACACCTGGCGACACAAAATGTGCACTAAAACTCCTTAAAGCACGTTTTTGTGTAATCACCTTTTAAATTGGTTTTAAATGGGCTAAAAGGTTATAATTACCTTTAATATAATAAAATATCATATTATATGATATTAGGAATTTAATTCCAGAAATTACGAATTTTTACAAATTTAATATTAAAATATTAATAAAACCCTAATGTGGGGCCCGTTTGGGTCAACATTGACTAAGTTGGTCAATGTTGACCATTGACCACGAAATGGACTACATAAAATCAGATAATTAAGTCTCTTAACAGACCAAGAGACAAGAGACATGTGACAATTTAATATACTACCTTTACTTTTGCATAAAATAAGTAAAAGACATACTTTACCTTATAAAACAAAAAGGTGGACTCCACTTACCTTGCCCATGTGATGAGCCAGCCGAATTGGAGCCCCTCTTTCCCTTGTATTTCGTTGCTCCAAGGCTCCAAGCAAGAACAAAACAAAACAAGATGAGTCATCTTTCACTTATAAGAATAAAGTAACATATTACTTCATTTTTTATTCAAATTTGAATCAATCAAGCCCTACCTCTCTCAATCAAGGACGGCTGCCCCCTCTTGCTTTCTCAACTGATTGAACCTGCAATTATTCAACCCCAATCAGACTTGATGAGTCATCAAGTCACTTAAAACATAAAAAATGCAAAAAAGGTGTTTTAAGGAAAAACTAGGTCATTTCTCTCATTAGCTCCATTCCAAACGTGGAGCTCACTTCCAAACTCTCCCTTTGGCTCCTCTCCACCGTAGGTAAGAGTTCCAAGCACCATTGAAGAGATCTCAAGCTCTAGGTAAGCTCCTAAGGCATAAAAATGCCCATTTTCTTCATCTTTCCTTCCTTTTTCGATTGATCTACACTCCAACCTTTTCTATACATCTATGTAGAGTGATTTGGAGGTTAAATGAAGTGATGGTTTCGTACATAACCAGATCTAAGGAGGAAAGTTCAAGTCTTGACCATTTAAGGTAAAAATGTGCTTTAAGCTCATAACTTTTGATTCCCTTCAAGTTCGGCTGTGAAACTTTGGTCATAGCCTCATCTTCTTCTCCTTTTCATGTGGAATCTGTTGGTTAGCCATTTGGAGCAAGGATGGCCGAGATCCAAAGGAAATACCCTCTTTTAAGGCATTTTTCCAAGGTAAAACCTAATAACAAGGTAGCTTGTTGAGATCTAGCTATTTCCTATGTCAATATGGTAGATCTAACACCTTGTGGTGTGCTTGATTCAGGTCGAAACCATCTTGAACTCTCCTTGCATTCTTAAGGTGATTTTTGCCTTAAATCTTACATTAAATTACTTCTTATGGTTAGATCTTTCTTGGAGACTAACTAGGCCTTGGTTTCTGTTGAAAACATGTAAAACAAGCTGTGGAGAATTTCTCCTTAAGGTGGCGAACTCAAACAAGGCTTTACCTAAGCTAAATCAAGGTATAAATCACTTAAAACCTTAACTTGATACATTAACACAAGTTTAAGTGTGTGTATGTTAATTGCCGTGAGTGAAGGAGAAAAACAAGGTCTTGTTTGACCTTAAAATGTTTAAGGAATGGTTTAATAATTTTATAACTAATTAAACAAGCATAATTGTCAAATTTAAGACATTATGTGGAAGTTTGGTAATTAAATGGAAAGTGTGTGGTGAGGCCGAAATTTATAAGTGTTTTTGGGACATTTATGTGTAATTTATTTTGCAAGCCAATGTTTGTAATAAGGCCATGTATTTTAGGCCATTTTATTTATGCATTTACAAGCTTTTAATTAAGTTTAAGTAGTATAAATGCATTACCGAAAATAAATGGGGTGTTAGGTGTAATTAAATTAAATTTAGGGACTTTAGAAAAATAAAGCCGAAAATTAGAGTTAAAAAGGAGTGAAAATAAAGTTTATAAGATTTTATAAAGTTTTGGGGTTAAATGGTGATTTCTAGAAAGTTTGGGTGCAAACGTAATTATTAGGAATTAATGGTCAAGGAAATATTAAGGAGGTCAACATTGACCATATGCTAGGTTTTGACCAAAATAAATAAGTTAGATACCTTATTTAAGGTTTTATAATAAGTTATATATTTAATGGTAATATTTTTTATAACATATGTGGTAAATATGTTATTACCAAAAATAAAGGGTGTACAATGGTATTTTAAACACCCATGGGCTATTAGGAATTTTTAGGAATTTATTTGGTGGATTTTGGAATTAAAATGAACTATATATGTATAATATATAGTTATAATGTCATTATGACATTTTGGAGAAAAATAGATGGTGGAATGGTAAATATCGAAAGTATATGGGTTAATAAGGATATTTATAACCCTTTGGTGGAATTTGGTGATTTTTAGAATTATTAGGAGAATTTAATAAGTTATGTGTATAAAATAGTTTTAATGATATGGAAGAACTATATGTTATAAATAGGGCCAAATGGCAATTATAGAATAGCACAAGGGCTGTTTGGAATTTACAAAAAAATAACCATAGGTTATACTCTTTTATAAGTTAGAAATGTTATATTAAATGGTATATATAACATGGTAAAAAGAAAGGGTGATTTTGTAAATAAAGGAATTATGGTTTAAGGAAAAGTATATAAGGTTTAATATATGCCTATGAGGCAATATGAAATAGTTTTGTATAAAAACTATAGGAATAAATTAAAGGGAATAAAAAATATCACATAGTATGATATTAGTATATGGTATAACATTACAAAATGTTATGTGGTCAAACGGAATTTAAATAAAGTTAAGGGCTATACCGAGTTAATGAGAGTTGGAAAATGAATGTTAGACTAAGGTCTATAATGTTATAAATGTTATGACAATGATATGGTTTAGATGGAATATAATAAGGAAGGGTACTCACATAAAATAATGTGACAAACTATAAATAAATGGGATCTATAAACTAAGGTATTTATGGAATAAACCTTAGGAGTTGTAAATGTACAACATAAAATGTTACATAATATTAGGATAACAATCTTAATATAAGTTGTACAATACAATACAACTAATGGGAATAATCATCTAACATAAGATGATAAAATGTAACATATGATATAAGAGTTTATTAAACTCATGGGAATTACCTACGTGGTAAATATATACATACACAAGGATAATGTATATAAGGTGGATATATCTTTTGGTTGGAAACCATATGATTTAATGGTGGTTTATTAAAATATAATATATATATAGTCATGAACTATAAGTTATGAGTTTTGGACACAATACAAAAAAAAATAATAATGTACTACAATCATGCATGAATACATGCAACTATAGGATATGTACCTAAGCTAGATGGTGGACAAGATTTAAAAGAAATACAACGAATTAAACTTAACAGTTGAAATGTTATGACGTACGCGTTTAAGTAACAAAACCGACTGTTTTAGAGAAACCCGTAACGAACAACTGTAGAAAACAGGGGTGAACTGTCGGGGTTACTTATTATTCGGAAATACCGGATGTAGTTAGTCATGGAAACTGACTTATAGTTTTATTACCATTTAGAGTATACTTCTGACAAGGACGCTTGACGAGCTAACGGATTACACAGAGCGTAGGATCTTGCTGATTCATACTCCACCGTAATACAGTCAAGGTGAACGGTATGTAAAGGGGTTTGCCGAGTTGACCTAAGGTTGCTCCCTGGGCTCGGATTTGGTTGATACAACTTGTATGTTGTTATGAGTCTTTGATTTGTCTCCGAGGACTTCCTCAGTTCAGACATCTGTGTGATCTGGGATAAGATTGTTTGTCTGAATGTGATAATTAATATGCATGAACTGTATATTTATAGCTGCTTATTATTTACTGTTGTTGAGTTAACAGTATTGGTTCGTATATATGAACCTATATATATAAAACGAACTAGCGGCTATGGTGCTATCTTATATGAAATATAAGGAACGTAAGTAAAACGTTGTAGCACTATGATAATAACATATACATATTATCTGAGACTTTTATACGGAGCATTGGCCTTTCTATACGCCGCTCTTGTATCTAGCACTGGATCCCGAGTTTACAGACTCCGGATTGGACTAATGACCTTAGTCTGCTGTGTTAGAAAATTTGGTAATGCGATGCGATGGTATAATTAATTAATTAATGGAATGGAAGTAAAGCCAAGAGGATGTGGCTCTTGGTGCGCGCTGTGATCACAAAAACGATACAGGATGTCCGCGTACGGGTCCGTAAGTATCAAGAAAATTTCCCGTGAGCTAGAATGGCTCGTTGGTCGGAGACTCTACCGTTGGAGTGGCTACTGCCGTGGGTGACCCGCCATAATATATGGGTAACTAGAGACATGTCGTTTTAACGAGACATTGTCACTAGGTATAACTGAACAACTAAAACAATTGAGACTTATACAGTGGCGAACAATACCATGGACGAGACTTAATACTTGTTTATTATTCTCGTTGTTTCGCTTTGTTGTTCACTGGTTATACTGGTGGTTATTTTATTGTGTGTTGATGGTTGGATGGAGCCTACAAGGCTAAGGTAAATTAAATATGAAAACTGTACGCTACGGCGAATGTACATTGTACATTATATTGTATTGTTCGATACGTTCGATATATAATTGTGGATTGTGTTATTAAATGATTGTGGATTGGATGGATGGTTGAATATCTATGAATTTGGATGGTTGATTATGTATTATACATTTATGCTTCAGTTTTGATTATAACTGTAAAATGGAAAAGCATGAAACCAATCTAATAATAAGATGGTTAAAATGACAAGTGACCATTAGGGTCCAGGCCCGGCATACTCAGCGTCTGTCGCTGATACTACACCATTTCAGGTTGTTGATCATTGTCAGAGCTGAAGAGAGCAGGAACAGGGTAATTGGAGATGTTGTATAGTAATGAAGATGATGTATGGTCTTATGGTAAGGTTATGTATTTTTCAGGATTGGGTAGACGCTCACTTGTCAATGTTTATGGTTATGGACTTAGTATGATGTATAGGAGTTTCTCGTTATCACTGCGGTTAGCAGTTCGTTTATTTTGGAAGTTGGATGTAGTTTGGCTACGTTGCTCGCATGGGCGAGTAATGGCCGGTGACACCCGAGTGAGTTTCGTAATTGTTATTTATTTTCCGCTGCGAGACGTTTTATTTATTGCTACGTGAGGGATTATATCGTGATTATGGAGAGGGGTGTTACAAAAGTGGTATCAGAGCGGAGTACCGCTCTGATGACGAGAAAGTAGGTTAAGACAATGAGCTTAGGACTTGGGAAATTACGGGGAACATTTGAGAGTTATGAGACGATTCGTCTTAGAAAGATATGGTGTCTAGTAATGCAAATTGCGTGACAGGTTAGCCTTAAGGCAACTTGATATCTATTGGTTGTGTACGGTAATTTACCGAGTATTTATGTGACATACTGTACTACAGATGTCTGGTGGAACTAGAGGGCATGGTATAGGAAGAGGTGGAGGCGGTGACCCCGGCATTCCAGGAGTTGTTGAGACGGTTGCAGCCGTTCTTGCACAGTTAAGTACCCAAATAGGAGGAGCACCAGCCCACCCGCCACAGCCCAGGGAAACGAACTAGCTGAAGTCAGTTACAGAGACCCGACCACCTACTTATTCAGGGGAACTAGACCCCGTGGCTTTGGAGCGTTACATTGTTGAACATGAGAAAGCATATGAAGCTTTACAGGTACCAGACGACAAGAAGGTCGCCATTGCTGCTTTCCATCTAAAGGATGCAGCTAGTACTTGGTGGAGGTTGGTCAAGGACCATCACCTGGCTACGCCCGACTTTTCGTGGGCTGCCTTTGTCGAGTTGCTGAGAGGAAAGTACTACCCAACACATCTCAAACAGAAGAAGCGCCACGAGTTCGAGACATTTACCCAAGGAAGTCTGACCGTGGATGAGTACTACGATCGATTCATTGGTCTGCTAGACTTTATCCCCGGTGTCGATTACTTAGAGACCGTGAAGGTCGAGAAGTTCCGGGGAGGACTATTGTTTCGCATCCTGATGGCGATGGGTGCTACCCTCTACACTACCATCCAAGTACTAACATGAAAGCCATAAAATTCTTTACTTACTACATTACCAATTAACTTTGTGATAACTTACCAAGGAGATTCCAGGAGTGTTATGAGGCTGCCTCGAGGACGGAGCTAATGCTCCAGACTCGGGAAGAGACTCTCGGGGCCAAGAAAAGGAAGAACCCTGAGGGTGGAGGAGCATCTCCAGGCGAAAGCCAAAAGAAGGGAAAGTAAAGACTTATTCCATTTCAGATTATTTATCATATTAAATACCTTAGGAATGCTGACCCGAAACCTTAAATAGGAAATTCTTTCCAAAGAAAGGGCAGCAGGGTCACCAGGGAGCAAAGGGAAAAGAGCCCGTCCTTTGGTTGACCGGCCCAGCACCTTCTAAAGGTGAGAACACCTACCTCTTAAATTCAAATACAAACCTAACCTTTATACCACCAGATTTTAACTTTAACTTAAATGCTACCATCAGGCACCGGACAACCCCAGCACCATTTTTACTGTAAACGTTGTGGGAAGAACCATCCTGGGGTCGACTGCGAAGGCCGCAAGGTCGAGTGTCGGTGCTGCCACAAAGAGGGCCATAGGGAATTCGAATGCTGGATGAATCCAGAGAGCCGTAATTACAGGCCACCAAAGAATACTCAGAAGACCTCAGCTGGAGGATCTGGAGTACCACGAGGCGGTCAGGATGGTCAGACATCTACTGATGTTGGAGCCTATAAAGGCAAGGGAGTAGATAGGGCAAGAGTACCCTAACTCCATGAGACTGCTGGTGGAAGACTTTGTTTACTTACCTTGTTATGTACTTACCTTGGATGTTAAACAGACTTATGTTATTAGTATATGGGAGTGTGTCGGGGACCACTCGCCATTTGTGTATGACTTCTAAGATTATGTGTACTCAGTACCAGTAAGCTTTAAACCTTGACGGAAAATATATATATGAACAGAATGTTAATGCTTACATTATCATGTAGCAATACTCAAATGACGAAGAGTCAATGAGACCGGGAATTACTGAACCAGAATTTCCACCTGCATGGCGCACTTGCTATTGCAAGTGCTATGACAAAAAAAAACCACTGAAATTTCCATCTGCCTTGCGCACTTGCTAGAGCAAGTGCAGCAACAGCAACGGCAACAGTAACAGCAACTGCAACAACTACTACTTTTAAGTCTTTTATTATATGTATACCAAAAAAAAAAGATGTTTTTTTTCAAACTTTTTCATACAAACCTTGAGATTAGAAACCCATGCAACGTTGGAAGGACCGTTAGTCCAACCACTGCAACTGGGGAAACTATACAGCCACTATGACTGTAAACCACACCAGTTTAGATTGTTGGAAATTTTCAGACAGGGCTTATTAGCCAAATACCATCAGTGTATACCCGCATTTGATGCTAGTCACTACTAGTGATGAATGTTTAGTCCTCATGGACAAGCATACCCTTTGTAGATGCACCGTCGTAGTGAGGATGGTTGGGAAGTGAAGAGCCAAGTTGCTCAAGCTATGATGCAATCTGCAATACATCCAATTACATGGATGAGGGGACGAATATGAATTATGGATGAGATATGAAAAAAAAACAGGGAGAAAAAGGAAAATGTGTTGTACTCAATGAGATCAAAAAAAAAGGAGAAACAAGTTTGCTAATATAGCACGGATTTTATTTACACCGAGTTGAATAATACCAGTCTATGATACGAATTACCACGGATGCCATAAAGGCAATAACACTTATTACAGGATAACCGATAACACGAACTATTAGACAAAAAAAAAGAAGCAGAAGCAAGAAAAGCAGAAGAAAAGAAGACAAAAAAAAAGAAAAGAAAAAAAAAAGGATATCCATAAAGGAGATTGACAAAAGAATACTTCACAACAACCGTGTGCCAGACATTACCAGTTTACTAAACGAGACATGGGACGACTGCACTCCGTTAGGAGCATGTGGGCCTGACAGACTTATTTATAAGTTAGTCGGGTAAGTAGTAATGTATCAGTACGGTACCCCATGCAAGTAGACAAGTAGTGTTAGGAACACGAGAAGTAGTCAACTCCATTCTACGGACAGTAAGACGGATTACCTCGAAGATGGACGAGAAGAGCCGCAGTTAAACCAACGGACTAAAGGAAATCAAGAACCTTCAACAGAGAACAGTGGACAATATACAGAGAAGACAGAAACCTTTCAAGGACGTAAAAAAAAAGCAACAGGAAACCCCATTATGGACGAAAAATATATAGAACCCTCATAAGGATCAAGCAAATGCTTGCAATCCAGAGGAAATCTACCAGATAATATGGACATAAACGCGTGACTACGCAAGGAGAAAAGATAAAGCTATATGATAGCAGATACCTTAAGCAAAGAACAATGGATTTGGGAATGTACCACTCACAGGATAATGCGCACATCTTATCTGTTTGACTCATGGGATATTAGTTGCTGAGAGTTTACGCCTCTGCACTCTGTATGACTGAGTGTTTTGGTATTGCACTCGTGCAGTTATTAATCTAGTGGGAACGCAGAAAGATAAAGTGGATATCAACACGAGTGTGAAAAAAAAAGGAACGACAACATGTGTTACTCCGGAACAAAACCACCAGGAGACAAGGATGATAAACATCATCTTTGTGGACATATAGGCTGGTACATCTTAGTATTACAAAGACAAGTGCAAAGAGCACTAAGTACTAACAGTAGCCAATGTCATATTACATCTCAAACTGAATGTCAGTGAGAGAAGACACACGCATGTATGCTAGTGATCCAAACGAGTGGATTCACAGCAAAAAAAAAGAAGAAAGGCAAATTGAGCCTGTGTTCATGGGTCTGCACCTCATACGGAGCGAGTGGGCCCATTAGAATAAATTTGGGAGAGAGCACAAATTGTTTAGTGCCACATCCCTTACGAATTGTGGAGCCCAGAAGGGCTAGAGTCACACCCGTCTCTCTGATATGAGGATAACCCACGAGTTGGAGAACTCTTTGAGAGCCAAGTATCCAGCGCTCCTTGTTGAGCGGCAGTTGTATACTTGTGGGGTACGGGGGCGTAACCCTTTTTAAGGGGGGTAGAGCCTCTTGGTTGTGCACTTGTGTGCACTAAATTTTGTTTGTTTGGTATGCATTGCATACAAAGAATTGGTGGTGTGCGGGGCATACGCGGTTGTTTGTTTAGTATGCATGGCATACAGTGAATTGTTTCGTATGCATGGCATACAGTGAATTGGTTTTATTGGTTATGTTTGGTGCACGGGGCGTGCGTTGTTTGGTTGTTGTGTGTGATGTACACTCGAATGTATGTATCTTATGAGGTACTTGTTTGAATGATTGTATGTACACCATGTGTGTAGTACTTTTCTTATGCTATTTGTGATATGTATTCATATTGCTTTATAGAATGATTACATATGGTATCGCCTAGATACGAAATGAATCATTAGATATGGAATGTGGAACAATTGAATGTTATGGACACCTCAGGGAGGTTGTCAGGGTTGGTAGAACTGATAGGAAATGATGGTGCTGATGGATCACCTATATCCATATATGATTGAACTAACGCCACAACATGATGGCTATGTGCTGTATAAGCGCAACACGATGTGTGTAAATGATATATCACATAGATATACATTATGGGAACCATGTGTAGTATATACATTTATATATACTTACCTATTTGATTAAGAGACTTCGGGACGAAGTCTTTTTAAGGGGGGTAGATTGAAATACCCCAAATTAATAAAACATGGATTAAATATTTAATCACATTAATTAAGGTCTAAACATGCCTTAAAAGTCAACTGAGAACAACAGCGGTCAACACAAAACAAGATGTTGCACCCTTTGACTGTTAAGGGTAAATAAATACCCAAATGAACTTCTTAGGACCTAAAAATTTGTCCTAAGTATATTAACATAATATTAAACATATTATAACCGTTGGACAACACTCCAACACAAAGAAAAAGCATTTACATGCTTCAAGGTCAAAAAGGGCAAAAAGGTGCTCTAGGAAAACCTTAAAAATCAAATGACCTCTAAATGATATTAAATTGAATACCATGATCAAGTATCATGTAAGGAACACAACAAAACCGTTGTCAAAGGAAACAGAGTTCAGGAACACCTGGCGACACAAAATGTGCACTAAAACTCCTTAAAGCACGTTTTTGTGTAATCGCCTTTTAAATTGGTTTTAAATGGAAAAGGTTAAATTATAATTACCTTTAAATATAATAAAATATCATATTATATGATATTAGGAATTTAATTCCAGAAATTTACGAATTTTTACAAATTTAATATTAAAATATAATAAAACCCTAATGTGGGGCCCGTTTGGGTCAACATTGACTAAGTTGGTCAATGTTGACCATTGACCACGAAATGGACTACATAAAATCAGATAATTAAGTCTCTTAACAGACCAAGAGACAAGAGACATGTGACAATTTAATATACTACCTTTACTTTTGCATAAAATAAGTAAAAGACATACTTTACCTTATAAAACAAAAAGGTGGACTCCACTTACCTTGCCCATGTGATGAGCCAGCCGAATTGGAGCCCCTCTTTCCCTTGTATTTCGTTGCTCCAAGGCTCCAAGCAAGAACAAAAAAAACAAGATGAGTCATCTTTCACTTATAAGAATAAAGTAACATATTACTTCATTTTTTATTCAAATTTGAATCAATCAAGCCCTACCTCTCTCAATCAAGGACGGCTGCCCCTCTTGCTTTCTCCACTGATTGAACCTGCAATTATTCAACCCCAATCAGACTTGATGAGTCATCAAGTCACTTAAAACATAAAAAATGTAAAAAAGGTGTTTTAAGGAAAAACTAGGTCATTTCTCTCATTAGCTCCATTCCAAACGTGGAGCTCACTGCCAAACTCTCCCTTTGGCTCCTCTACACCGTAGGTAAGAGTTCCAATCACCATTGATGAGATCTCAAGCTCTAGGTAAGCTCCTAAGGCATAAAAATGCCCATTTTCTTCATTTCCTTCCTTTTTCGATTGATCTACACTCCAACCTTTTCTATACATCTATGTAGAGTGATTTGGAGGTTAAAGGAAGTGTTGGTTTCGTACATAACCAGATCTAAGGAGGAAAGTTCAAGTCTTGACCATTTAAGGAAAAATGTGCTTTAAGCTCATAACTTTTGATTCCCTTCAAGTTCGGCTGTGAAACTTTGGTCATAGCCTCATCTTCTTTCCTTTTCATTGGAATCTGTTGGTTAGCCATTTGGAGCAAGGATGGCCGAGATCCAAAGGAAATACCCTCTTTTAAGGCATTTTCCAAGGTAAAACCTAATAACAAGGTAGCTTGTTGAGATCTAGCTATTTCCTATGTCAATATGGTAGATCTAACACCTTGTGGTGTGCTTGATTCAGGTTGAAACCATCTTGAACTCTCCTTGCATTCTTAAGGTGATTTTTGCCTTAAATCTTACATTAAATTACTTCTTATGGTTAGATCTTTCTTGGAGACTAACTAGGCCTTGGTTTCTGTTGAAAACATGTAAAACAAGCTGTGGAGAATTTCTCCTTAAGGTGGCGAACTCAAACAAGGCTTTACCTAAGCTAAATCAAGGTATAAATCACTTAAAACCTTAACTTGATACATTAACACAAGTTTAAGTGTGTATGTTAATTGCCGTGAGTGAAGGAGAAAAACAAGGTCTTGTTTGACCTTAAAATGTTTAAGGAATGGTTTAATAAATTTTATAACTAATTAAACAAGCATAATTGTCAAATTTAAGACATTATGTGGAAGTTTGGTAATTAAATGGAAAGTGTGTGGTGAGGCTGAAATTTATAAGTGTTTTTGGGACATTTATGTGTAATTTATTTTGCAAGCCAATGTTTGTAATAAGGCCATGTATTTTAGGCCATTTTATTTATCATTTACAAGCTTTTAATTAAGTTTAAGTAGTATAAATGCATTACCGAAAATAAATGGGGTGTTAGGTGTAATTAAATTAAATTTAGGGACTTTAGAAAAATAAAGCCGAAAATTAGAGTTAAAAAGGAGTGAAAATAAAGTTTATAAGATTTTATAAAGTTTTGGGGTTAAATGGTGATTTCTAGAAAGTTTGGGTGCAAACCGTAATTATTAGGAATTAATGGTCAAGGAAATATTAAGGAGGTCAACATTGACCATATGCTAGGTTTTGACCAAAATAAATAAGTTAGATACCTTATTTAAGGTTTTATAATAAGTTATGTATTAATGGTAATATTTTTTATAACATATGTGGTAAATATGTTATTACCAAAAATAAAGGGTGTACAATGGTATTTTAAACACCCATGGGCTATTAGGAATTTTTAGGAATTTATTTGGTGGATTTTGGAATTAAAATGAACTATATATGTATAATATATAGTTATAATGTCATTATGACATTTTGGAGAAAAATAGATGGTGGAATGGTAAATATCGAAAGTATATGGGTTAATAAGGATATTTATAACCCTTTGGTGGAATTTGGTGATTTTTAGAATTATTAGGAGAATTTAATAAGTTATGTGTATAAAATATAGTTTTAATGATATGGAAGAACTATATGTTATAAATAGGGCCAAATGGCAATTATAGAATAGCACAAGGGCTGTTCGGAATTTACAAAAAAATAACCATAGGTTATACTCTTTTATAAGTTAGAAATGTTATATTAAATGGTATATATAACATGGTAAAAAGAAAGGGGTGATTTTGTAAATAAAGGAAATTATGGTTTAAGGAAAAGTATAAGGTTTAATATATGCCTATGAGGCAATATGAAATAGTTTTGTATAAAAACTATAGGAATAAATTAAAGGGAATAAAAAATATCACATAGTATGATATTAGTATATGGTATAACATTACAAAATGTTATGTGGTCAAACGGAATTTAAATAAAGTTAAGGGCTATACCGAGTTAATGAGAGTTGGAAAATGAATGTTAGACTAAGGTCTAATGTTATAAATGTTATGACAATGATATGGTTTAGATGGAATTAATATAAGGAAGGGTACTCACATAAAATAATGTGACAAACTATAAATAAATGGGATCTATAAACTAAGGTATTTATGGAATAAACCTTAGGAGTTGTAAATGTACAACATAAAATGTTACATAATATTAGGATAACAATCTTAATATAAGTTGTACAATACAATACAACTAATGGGAATAATCATCTAACATAAGATGATAAAATGTAACATATGATATAAGAGTTTATTAAACTCATGGGAATTACCTACGTGGTAATATATACATACACAAGGATAATGTATATAAGGTGGATATATCTTTTGGTTGGAAACCATATGATTTAATGGTGGTGGTTATTAAAAAATATATATATATATAGTCATGAACTATAAGTTATGAGTTTTGGACACAATACAAAAAAAAATAATAATGTACTACAATCATGCATGAATACATGCAACTATAGGATATGTACCTAAGCTAGATGGTGGACAAGATTTAAAAGAAATACAACGAATTAAACTTAACAGTTGAAATGTTATGACGTACGCGTTTAAGTAACAAAACCGACTGTTTTAGAGAAACCCGTAACGAACAACTGTAGAAAACAGGGGTGAACTGTCGGGGTTACTTATTATTCGGAAATACCGGATGTAGTTAGTCATGGAGACTGACTTATAGTTTTATTACCGTTTAGAGTATACTTCTGACAAGGACGCTTGACGAGCTAACGGATTACACGGAGCGTAGGATCTTGCTGATTCATACTCCACCGTAATACAGTCAGGGTGAACGGTATGTAAAGGGGTTGCCGAGTTGATCTAAGGTTGCTCCTTGGGCTCGGATTTGGTTGATACAACTTGTATGTTGTTATGAGTCTTTGATTTGTCTCCGAGGACTTCCTCAGTTCAGACATCTGTGTGATCTGGGATAAGATTGTTTGTCTGAATGTGATAATTAATATGCATGAACTGTATATTTATAGCTGCTTATTATTTACTGTTGTTGAGTTAACAGTATTGGTTTGTATATATGAACCTATATATATAAAACGAACTAGCGGCTATGGTGCTATCTTATATGAAATATAAGGAACGTAAGTAAAACGTTGTAGCACTATGATAATAACATATACATATTATCTGAGACTTTTATACGGAGCATTGGCCTTTCTATACGCCGCTCTTGTATCTAGCACTGGATCCCGAGTTTACAGACTCCGGATTGGACTAATGACCTTAGTCTGCTGTGTTAGAAAATTTGGTAATGCGATGCGATGGTATAATTAATTAATTAATGGAATGGAAGTAAAGCCAAGAGGATGTGGCTCTTGGTGCGCGCTGTGATCACAAAAACGATACCAGGATGTCCACGTACGGGTCCGTAAGTATCAAGAAAATTTCCCGTGAGCTAGAATGGCTCGTTGGTCGGAGACTCTACCGTTGGAGTGGCTACTACCGTGGGTAACCCGCCATAATATATGGGTAACTAGAGACAAGTCGTTTTAACGAGACATTGTCACTAGGTATAACTGAACAACTAAAACTTTAATACCCCGGACCTAATAATGGTGATTTAATTACTCTAATAAAAAAAATTACTAAAGGCCTAATGGTGCCTAAAGAGTATTGGTAAAGAGAATAAAACCAAAAGTAAAGAGAAAACGCTTGAAAAGCGAAAAACGCTAAAATGCGCATTAAATGAAAATAAGAGATATATGATCTCGTAAGGGTCCGAGATGGATTCCTAAGGCTTAGTTAGGCCTAATTATTATACGGGAATGATTCCCGAAGAAAACGGATCCAAATAATGGATTAAAACGCTAATTAAGCATAAAAGCACGTTTTTCGAGAAAACCCGAAAACGTGACTTTAAGTGGTCAAACGGACCCGTAAAAATTATAGTTGATTAAATAACTATAATTAAGTATTAATGGAAGCTTAATAACCATTAAAAATAAAGAAACGAGAAAAAAATCCAAAAACGGGCCCGGTTAGTGAATAGTGCCAAACCGGGTAAAATAACGAGCGTTTTCTGTCAGAAACCGAAAAACGCTCCAGCTTAACTAGTTAGTGGGGGCCGGTTTTATTAAATAAGAAGCCTCCCCTCTCTTGTTTATTAGTTAGCAAATAAAGAAAGAAAGAAAAAGAGGAGAGAGTAAAGTAAAAAGCATAAAAGCACCTTTTACTCTCTTTCCTCCCATTTTCCCTCTCTCTCTCTCCTTCCTTTCCTTCTTCCACCGTGAGTTCCCTTCCTCCTCCCCATCTCTGGCGATTTGAGCTGCACCAAAGAGCTTCCATGGCTGCTCCTCTTCCCTTGCTTCCTTAAGCCACATAAATGCTCCAAATCAAAAACAAAACACATATTTGTGTTCCTCTCATCAAGCTCCACACTTCCCTCTTTTCAAAATTTGAAAAGGATGAATTTCATTTTGATGGGTGTTGGCCATTTGAAGAGAAAAGCACACCATTTAGAAGCTTGAAGCTTCCTCTTCCATCCGAGGTAAAATATCCAAAGAAAATGGCATTTTTCTTCATCTCCTTTTGTTGGCCGATTTTGGCAAGTTTTAATGCCTTGAATTTTCCTTGTTTGAGCTATTCTCCAAGTCTTCAATGGTGGTTTGGGAGTTCCCCTTTGATTCTTGATCAAAACCCCATCCTAGGGTTTCAAGGTAATCACCCATTTTAGAGCTTTAAGCATTTCTAAATAATGAGGTTAAGTGTTTTTACTTAAACTCATTCCTTGCCTTGTATATTGATTTGGAGATGGGAATTTCTTGGCCTTTGGCCGATTTCCAAGCAAGAGAAAAGATAAGAAAGAAGAGGAGTGAAAAGAGGAAAGGCTTGTAAACAAGAGGTAAGTAACTTACCTTGGAGCCTAGTTTAAGGCTTTTAGAATTTGGGAAGGGAAAAATAAATAAATGAATGAATGAACCCCACATGTGATGTGGTAGCAATGTGCTTGTATAAAAATAATGCAAGTGAGAAAACATTGTGAATTTAGTGTTTGATTTAAGTGTTATGCATTTTATGAATTATGCATTATATTGTATTTGGAGAATTGATGAGTATTGGTGAACTTGTGTGTGTGCTGGTAGAACCCATGATGGGTTTGGTTAGTTTTAGGTTGAATAATGTGATGAGATGAACTTTGGGCAAGGTTAGAAAAGTAGCCAAGTTATGGCAAAGTTTCTATAGAAATTTGAGTGGTTTGAGCATTGTTGTGAGTGAGGAATGACCTAGAGAAGCTAGGTATGTTTAGATATTGAAATGAGTTAGTAAACCACCATAGGAATGCTTGTTCAAAGATGAGAGATTTGTGCAAAAATCTGTAGCAAAAGAGGTTGTTTAAATGCTTGAAGAGTTGTAGAAAAAAACAAAGAAGATTTAAGGTTTTAAGAGAGAGATATGAACCTTGGTATGAGTTGTGCATTATCCTGGAAGATGTGGAATGGTCAAAATGAAAGAGAGCATAATGCAAAGGGTTGAGGAGAAGTTAGAAATGCACAAGTGTGCATTAGTGTAAAATGAGAATGAAAAATGTGTGGATTTGAGCAAGAGTTTGAGTAAGGTTTGAGCCTATGATTTGAAGAGTTTTAGAGCATGTTTTAAGGTGATTAAATATGTGGAAAACTTGTGGAAAGTTTATGGAAAGATTAAGGGTGGTTTAAGGATTGATTTGGAGTGGAAAAATCAAGTTTGGAGCAGGTTTTAGCAGGGTCCGGGACTTGGTCCTTGGACAAAGTCCCGGACCACACCTAAATTAAAGCCGAGAGTGCAAGTGCTGCTTTGGTCCGGGACTATACTCCAGGACAAGGTCCCGGACCATGTGTAATTTTCACCCGAGAGTTAAGTTCGCAATTGGTCCGGGACTTAGGTTAAGGACCAAGTCCCGGACCACCCCCAGAAACCTACAGAGAGTGTTTTAAAGGTTGTAAATGATGGGGGTTTGAGTGTTAATGATGTTATAAGATGTTAAGGCCTTGTTTGGTGACATGTAAAGGCCCTAGGAAGTGTAAGAAAGTGTTAGAAGTGATTGAGAAGTGAGAACTCAAATTAACAAAAGTAAAACCGAGATAACGGGATAACGGGGTAAGTACGGGAGTAGCATTTAATAATGTACCGTATGAGCTTAGTATTAATAATAATGTTTGAAACATTATCAGAGAATCGTGTGTGACCCGAGCATGGTGAGATGACACGGTAAAAGTAAAAACCCCGGTGAAAGGTATGATTTTCTCATGCCCCGTATGCTAACCGAGTTACTCTGATTTGTGTGTTTGTGTGCCGGCTTAATCAAGATTAAAGCATGGAAATAATCCCTTGTTTGATTATGTATGCCTTATTGTATGTTGTATGAACTAACATACTTGTACGCCGGTGTGGTCTAACATAGTGCATAGACCGACTCATAGAGAGTAGTGATTGACTAGAAACCCGTAGATCGGGTAGTCTCATGAACAATGGTAATATGCAAACACACACAAGCTATCGATTAAAGTATAACGATAACGCAAACATATGAACTCCCTAGAATGTGAGGAGAAGTACGGGTCGAGTAAATACCCGATGATGGTTAGAAAACCACCTTGAAACAATCCACGAAACAAATGAGTGTGGAAGGATAAGTGAACCTCCTTCAAGAGGATTTAAGATAGTTCGAAGATGTGAACTAGTGAAGAAGGTAAAGAGACCTGAGGGATTAGTAACTCCCTTGAGACATGGTCGACCTCCTATATGAGGATTTTACCTGATATATATAAATAACCGAAAGTATGAGTAAAGTAAATGTACGGGTAACTCTTAAAACCTAAGATTTAACCAAACTTAAGTAATGTTCCCAGGGTCATTAGAAACATCGAGAGTGATGCTTCTAGACTAATATACATAATATTACTATAACTCCGAGAGAGGAGTGTATGGGAATGTAAGTAGTCCGAGAGTAGTCGGACCTGAGTAAAAGAGATAGGAACTAAGAGAGAGTTCCGTGAGCTAGTTGAACCTTCCCACCATGCTAGACCCAGAGTAGGGTCGAAACCGGGGAAGTAAGACTATGCTAGAGAGCCATGAGTTTTGGCCTGAGTATGTACTAAGAGTAACAAGCGTGACGTAGGAGACCTGTAGTGTCTCGAGAATCTACAAAAGCTTGAGTATAATTAACCCAAGAATGTGGGTGAGATAATAAGTATAAATAACCCAAGAGTGTGGGTAAGATAATGAGCATAAATAACCCAAGAGTGTGGGTGAGCTAATGAGAATAAGTAACCCGAGAGAGCGGGAGAGGTACGGAATAAGTAAACAAGGCATAGTGAGGTATAACCCTCATGGCCTAAGAGTAAACATATACAACTAACAACCTTGTTATGTTAGTTAGGAATTGTGCTCCCTGATTGGATGTAGATTCCTTGTGTAATACATATATATTGTATTGTCATGATGCATGTTGTTTGATTAAAATGAACTCCATGTATATCCGACCCAAAGTAGTCGGCGTACCGCGGTTAGCACGCGGTATATGCGAATTTCATATTCAGCGTAAGCTGACCCCCTAGGGGGAACGTTTTTAGTGTGCAGGTACTTGCAGCTGACCACCGTTCGAGAGAGTAGGACGGGGACTGCTATGAAGCATGGGTAGTTAGATAGTAATTACTAATGCATTTGAAAGAGGTGTAAGTCCGAGTATGTTATCGGCATCCGTATATTGTAGACTCGGTATAGTAAAGAAAGGAATTGAGTATTGTGTTGTATGAAGTACTCGGTTATTCCAGTTCATCAGACCATTACGGTAAGTAAGAAAGGCCTGGTTAGCCACATGGGTGGCTAACGGCGTTGTTTCACCCCTCGTTGTAAATAGAGTTCCGCTGCGTGAGTAGGAGTAATTAGTAACGGGTTAAGAGGTAATGACGAGATTAACGGTTGGGGTGTTACAAAAACAATTGAGACTTATATAGTGGCGAACAATACCATGGACGAGACTTAATACTTGTTTATTATTCTCGTTGTTTCGCTTTGTTGTTCACTGGTTATACTGGTGGTTATTTTATTGTGTGTTGATGATTGGATGGAGCCTACAAGGCTAAGGTAAATTAAATATGAAAATTGTACGCTACGGCGAATGTACATTGTACATTATATTGTATTGTTCGATACGTTCGATATATAATTGTGGATTGTGTTATTAAATGATTGTGGATTGGATGGATGGTTGAATTTCTGTTGGAACCCAAGGTTTTGCTGATTATGGCAACAGAGTAAGTCTGGTGACAGAAGAAATATCACTGATAATAGCATCAGAGCAAGTCTGGGCGATGAACGAGTCTGACCGCGGAAGGAGTCGTTCTACGACACAAGACTCTCATGGAAAGTTCTAGAAGATGAAAGGCGACCCTCTACTGTTAGAACGTGGAGAAAAACAAGGAGATAACTGTCACACACGTTCAAATATGATCAGGCCCGAAAATCAAGGCGGTCAAGCTGAAAGAGCGCCAGAACGAGTCCCACTACAGAGCTGCTGAGATATTTCCCGCCCAATGCGTAGTGGGAGATCGTGGGAGGTCATGGAAACATCATTTTACACGTAATGGGAGCAGAAACTTCGGGTATTATCAGTATTTAAGCACCTAGAATCATTTGTAATCGTTGGAGCTCTTCACTTTCATATTTCTAGAGAGAGAGAATCATATTGAGAGAGATATCATTTTCGAGAGATTCTAGTGAGACTTAGTCAATCAGCTTAGGTATTTATTACCTATAGAGCACACTAAACACTCCCCTTTACTCCTTGTTACGCATTGATCAAAGCCGAGAGTAGAGCGAGTGTTGGATGAGACAGAGTACCTCTGTCGAATCCCAAGATAGGAGCTAGGTTGTAATTCACATTGAATTTCAATATAAGCAGAATCCTATCTTGTTAAATTATATACAAACGCTTCCGCATTATCTCCTTGGCAAATACTTGTCTCCAAGTAGGGTTGGTCTGAGACTAACACCTCAGACCTACTCGGTCAGCACCCCGATCCCATCAATATCTATGAATATTTGGATGGTTGATTATGTATATTATACATTATGCTTCAGTTTTGATTATAACTGTAAAATGGAAAAGCATGAAACCAATCTAATAATAAGATGGTTAAAATGACAAGTGACCATTAGGGTCCAGGCCCGGCATACTCAGTGTCTGTCGCTGATACTACACCATTTCAGGTTGTTGATCATTGTCGGAGCTGAAGAGCAGGAACAGGGTAATTGGAGATGTTGTATAGTAATGAAGATGGTGTATGGTCTTATGGTAAGGTTATGTATTTTTCAGGATTGGGTAGACCTCACTTGTCAATGTTTATGGTTATGGACTTAGTATAATGTATAGGAGTTTCTCGTTATCACTGTGGTTAGCAGTTTGTTTATTTTGGAAGTTGGATGTAGTTTGGCTATGTTGCTCGCATGGGCGAGTAATGGCCGGTGACACCCGAGTGAGTTTCGTAATTGTTATTTATTTTCCGCTGCGAGACGTTTTATTTATTGCTACGTGAGGGATTATATCGTGATTATGGAGAGGGGTGTTACAGATGGTCAGAGTGAGCGCACCATCTAGACGCTCGAATATATGTTACGTGCATGTGCACTTGACTTTCAGACCAGCTAGATTGATAAGTTGCACTTGATCGAATTTAGCTACAACAACAGTTACCATGCTTCGATCAAGATGTCTCCCTTTCAGGCTTTGTACGGTAGACCATGCCGCACGCCTTTATGCTGGGATGAGTCGAGCGAGGTGGTCATTATAGGACCCGAGTATCTGGAACAAGTGCAAGCAGAAGTACGCCAGATACAAGTTAACATGAAGGCAGCTCAAGATAGGCATAAATCATATATCGATGTGCGTCAACGTGACCTGGAGTTCGCCATGGGCGACCAGGTATTTCTTAGAATTTCCCCCATGAAGGGCGTGTTTTGTTTTGGCCAGAAAGGCAAGTTGAGCCCAAAATATGTGGAGCCTTATGTTGTGACGGAGCGGATAGGCCTGGTAGCTTACAGGCTTGATCTGCCTGTTGAGCTGGGCAAGGTACATGATGTATTTCATGTATCGCAGTTGAAGAAGTATATGTCTCATCCGTCTCATGTACTTCAGCCCGAAAGGCTAACGTTAGAGCCGACCATGCGATCAGTGGAGACTCCCGTACGGATTCTGGATACTAAGACTCGAGACACTCGCCATAAGTCTGTTCGACTGGTGAAGGTCCTCTAGTCTAACCAGGAAATCAAGGAGGCCACTTGGGAGCTGGAAGATAGAATGAGGGCGAAGTACCCATCATTGTTTACTCACTAGTTTTCGTATGTATAGGGTACGGGGCGTACCCCTTTTTAAGGGGGGTAGAGCCGTTTCGGTTATGTATGTACGACATGTATTGAAATATATTGTCTATGTTGTTATGTTACAGACCTTTGAGTCTGAATGTTGTTATATTACCCGGACCTTGAGTTCGAGGGTTGTATGTAAAGTATGTTTGTTATGGGAGCGTCGTGTTACAAGTAATCCTCGTGTTCAGATTTTAAATGATGCGTGGGAAGTGTGAACTTTGGGGACAAAGTTCTTTTAAGGGGGGTAGATTGAAATACTCCAAACCTTGATATGTTTTTTAAATACTAAACTATGGGATATTAAGGCTAAAAAGTGCCTTAGAAACATTAGTGAACAATTTAAATCATAGAAAACACAATAAAGTATCATAAAGGTAATTAGAGCAAAAACATGCTCTAAGCTTGGGATAACCTTGGTTAAGACTCAAAGGGCTTACCAAGACTTTATTTAAATGCTAATGGACATGTTAAACCAATTAATAAAAAAACCAAGCTTGAAAACAAGTTAAAACACAAAATGTGCTTTAAGGAGTCTTAAAGCACATTTTTGAAAAATTGTCTTGGAAATGAGTTTTGAGTGGCTAAATGCCCATCATTACTCTTTAATCAACATGTGTACTACTTAGTATCACATTAGGAGGTCTAAATCAATGGGAAATCAAAATTTTCACAATTATGTGCAATAATTTATGAATAGTGCTCAAATAGTGCTAGTTTAAGTCATAAGTCAACATAAGCTAATTAAATGGTCAACAAAGCCATAAAGTATCCCAAGAAGGATAAGGGGGCCGGTTTTTAAGTGTGAGTCACCAAACTTAGCTAGTTGTTAAGGAAGAAAGAATAATTGAGTAAGTTAACTATTTGCTTTATGCATAAATATCTTTCAAAAACTTACCTCTCACCTCATTCTCTTCTTTCCCTCCTGTTCCCACCGTCTCCAACCTTCATCCTCCCTTCTCCATCGGTTGCTACAGCACCTATACCATTCTTCATCTTTAAATCCTTGTAACTCCTAGCTCCATGCTCCAAATTCAATTTCAAGGCCACCATTCTTCTAGTTAGACCAAGCTCTACAATCTTGTCTTTTCAAATCTTCAAGAGCTCCATTTTGGTGCCATGGAGATTCACCATTGAAGGAGCAAGAACTTATCTTTTCACACCTTGTTACTCTCCTTTGCTTCAAGGTAAGGAAAACCAAAGAAAAACTACATTTCCTCTCATTTTTGTTCATGACCGAGAATCACCTCTTAATGGTGCTTTCTCTTGCTCTTGTATTTGCTTGATTCAAACTTAAAAGGACTAGGAGGAGTCCTCTCTTGCTACTTAATCCAACTCTTATTCAAGTTCAAGGTAAACTTCCATTCTAGTGTTTAAAACACTTATGTAAACCTAGGGTTTATTCATGAGTTTGAGTATGAAGCTTAAAGCTCATTACCCTTATATGTGTGTATGGTTATAAGATTGACAAGTGATCAAGTTCCTTGCTGATTTTCAATCCAAGAAAACAAGAAAAGAAATCTTAAAGAAAAGAGGTAAATAACCTAACTTAATGTAGTTTATGTGCCTTAGGAAATTGAGCTATATTTGCTAAATAAACTACCTAAAGATCCAATGGAAATGAGTTAGTAAATATCCACAAGGAGGTTATTAAGGGCATATGTGATGTTGTGTGTATTTGCAAGTTAAAGGCAATTAATATAGGATAAATTCAGTGTTTAAGATTAATGCAATTTAAGGGCCTAAGAGCCATGTTATGTAAAGGCCTAAGTGCAAAGCACTTTAAGTTTATGCACTATATTGTAATGAAGTGTAGTTTATGGTGTAGTTTTGTGTAAAGAACATTCTTGGTGAAAATGAATGTCTTTGATTGTTTAAAGGTGAAAAGCTATGTGTTTTGGTATAAGAAAGTGTTAGTGAAACTATGTCAAAATTTAGTGAGTAAATAAGGAGTTTTAGGTGTTTAAATGAAGTTGGTGACCTAGGTTGTACTAGGAATTGTTAAGGGTTGATTTGGTGAAAGAAAGGGGAATTAAGATGTTCTTAAGTATTAGAATAACTTAGGCATTGTTCATGGAAGTTTAGAGATCAAAGGGTGATTTTAGATACACCAAGGTCATAGTGGGAGTGTGGTTAGGACTTATGCAAATGTTGGTAAACAAGAGAAGAATAAGGTCTTATAAAGGTTTAGGTATGAACTTGTGGAAACATCTTATGGAGTTTGTGTAAGGGAGATGTTGACGAGAAATAATGCTTTTGGAGTAGTTGTGATGGTGGTGAGATAATACTTTGGTTAGTTGAAGCCTTAGGCAAAACTACATGTTGAGTGTGCAAGGAAAATGTTATAAGTGTTAGGAATTTTGTGGGAAATTGAGTAAGTGTTTGAGGAGTTTAGAAGTGAGTTAGAAAATGAGTTTAGTGGATGATTTATGTTGGTTTAAGAGTGTCTAATGATGTTAGGACCTATTAGGAAACTTGGAGGGAAGTTTGGAGAGATTAGACAAATTTTGAGAAAGTTCTGCAGTCGACCGACCCAGGGGACCGACCCTGGCTGGGTCGGACTGTAATAAGGCAGCAGGTAAGGTTCTGGAACGGACCGACCCAGAGGGTTTTGGGTCAGTCGGTGTGAGCTTGGGTTGGTCGGGCAAAAGACGGTGAACCAGAATGTTTCTGGAATGGACCGACCCAAAGGGTTGGGACGGTCGGTGGGTCTGTCGGCCCATAATAATAAAAAAACAGAAAAGAATTGTGGCGTATGTAGTAAACCCTAGTGGGTATAATGAGGATAATCAAGTGTAAGTTTAAGTATAAAAACATGCCATATAAGTATGTAAAACACTTAGTAAATTGGAAGTTAAATAAGGTAATTAACCGACGTTATTGATTATGTATAGGAGTTGTATTCGGTGGAACTCAAACGCAGCAGGGACCAAGGTATGGTTTTCTTGCAGTTTGTTTGCTACCGGTTTACACCGGCTTGTGTGTTTGTTGATTTTCTGAATGTTTATGACCTTGTAAGACTTAAGTCATGAAATGAGTTTACAGTCATTGTTATTATTGTGGCGTGTGTGTACCGGTACTGTTAACCTCGAATACGTGCTAAACCGTTAGTTAACCAAACTAGGATACGTAAGAGAGCGGTACTCGGTTTAACGTTTCAACTTAAGGAACGTTCTAACTATGGCTATGTAAGAGTTAGTTGTGGTTGGTATTAATAAAGTATATCCCATCTCCCTTGTGTGCCTAACTAGGCCTAAGCACTTGTGATTTATTGTGTTAAGTTCCAACAATGGGACTGCTAACAAGGTATAACTGGGGGGTGAGGAATCCGGTCGTTCCGGTCACGCGTGTATGTACGAGAGTCGATATCTGAATCAAATTAGACCCTCTTTATGTTATGGTTGCTTTTCCTTCTTGGATTACAATCACCCACAAGCTTAACCAAGGCTTACCTATCTGATTATTGATCGGACTAGGGGGATTATATGTACGGTGTGCTTGGATCACTATATCTGACATATCTTTGGGTTAAGTTACTCGTTCGACAAACGGAACGGTAACGATTTGTGTAACGAGCTTAACATGAGAGTGAGACCATTCTCTAGGCTTACCAAGTTGACTAACTAATGTTGGTTCGTTTCCTAAAGTGAAATGTTCTGTTATGTTATGTGTTGGTGTTAATGTGCAATGTTTGTTGTTGTGCTTAAGTATGACATTTGTTAAATGAATGCCATGTTATCATGACAATTGGTTGTGTGTATCCCGGTAGCCGACGGGCTGCACGTTAATTATACCAGCCATGGGTTGCTGAGCCCCTTTAGGGCACCATATTTCATTTTGCAGGATGAGGATCGAGGAAGCGGAGTGGCTTTAGATCCTAGGTGTAATGAAATACTTTTGTTAGTTTTGGATGTTGGACCCGGGATGCGCCTGTGCTCCCGTGGTGATATATATTGGTAGTAAAGGATTTACAGTGATGGTTTGTAATTATATACTCGGTATAATTGGTTGTAATTTTGGATGTTAGTAACTATGCTCGGGAGTCTGTGCATCAGACCGATACAAATGTATGTATTCAGCCTTGTTAGCCACGTGGGTGGCTAACGATGTGTAATACCGACTCGTTTTAGTTACCGTTTAAGTTATAAATTTCCGCTGCAGTTTTGGTTTATTGTTAAGTTTACAGTAGGGGTGTTATAGGTATTCGTAAGGCCTCTAACGCTTTCTCATGCTCTATGATGTACCTCTCAAGAGCTATGGAATCCGGCTCCTCTGAGTAGGTAGGTACTCGGGTCTCGATGACGCTCTTCAGCCAGTCTCTTAGGGCAGTGGCAGGTGGGGTACTACAGGCGGTCCTTCTAATGGGACTCCTCTCGACTATGCCACTAGATGGGCATGGACGGCTGCTACTGTCTCCACAACGCCCGGAATCATGGGGACTCCACCACGCCCCGGCCAGCTCCTCGGCCTCTACCTCTACTAGACATCTGTAGGTAGCATAGACCAAATTATTACTCGGTATTATACCATATTCACAATTATTTAGCATTCAAAGTGTCATCTAGGCTAATACTTGCATGCTTTCAGCATTCGTAAGACCTTAGGTCATTAACCTCATAGACATTTTCTCGTATTCCAAAATCCTATGCTCATGGTTTTATCTTATTATCTTTTGTCATCAGAGCGATACTCCACTCTGATACCACTTTTGTAACACCCCTAACTCATAATTCCGTATTAACTACCGTTCTCAACATAATTAAATAAACATTCACAACAGAAATAAAACCGATCGCACTAACACTGGATGTTACCGCCATTACTCACCCATGTGAGTAATGAAGCGTCCAAATACAAACATAATACAAATATGCTATGATGATGAGAGATAGATGTCCATCATATACAATACTTAATTTGCAATCTAGTGAGCAGTTTAAGTAACCAACACCATATTTAATAACAGTATAATCCGCAACCAAATCCAAAAGTATAATAACGAGGTATACCGCTAACTACCCCAAAAATCCTGCACTCCGGCTTCATTCTTTGATCATGAACCTGTAATATGTTTGCCATAAACGGCTCAGCACAACCGCTGAGTATGATACTGTGTAATTGTCATGAACCCTTAAACTTCTTAAGTTAATTGGTCAAGTTATCACGCGGTTCCATTTACATGCTATGTTGTTTTACATATATAATAAAACTATAAAGACAATAATTAAATAGCCAATAAATCATCTAACATGCATACACACAATTCCATATATAACTTATTCACATAATCAATACAATAACGAGTGCATACGATAACGATATGAGAATTGTTTTCCTTCGATGGTTCCTGTTATCCGGTCTTCAAGGCCTTTTGTTCGTTATCCATATTTACGAGAGTTATTGAAGTCTTGTACTAACGTACAGCTAATGTTTGTTTACTCATTCGTTTAATTTTAACTCTTTAACTCTTGACAAGGGTCATGTTAAGACAACCATTCATATACTTCATACTCCTTGTGTTTATTGGGTAGTAGCCTGTGCACCAATAGTAGTGCCCTCCGACCAACGATATGAAGATCTTTGGATTTCCATTTTACCCCTTTAAAGGCGTCTCTTGCGGCCATAGCCATGCACCAACGGTAGTGCTCTCCGACCAACAATCAAATGTGGCTTGCTGGCTTTCCATATGAGCAGAACCCAATTCAATAATCCTCTCTAGTGATCACAATGCGTAAGCAGGTAATCGATGATTCCTGGATTGCTCCTCATATTTGATTTTTTTCACCATATGATTAAGTTTTCTTAATCCTCTTACCTAAGATCTACTCTTAGGTTATTGTGAATAAATTCTCCATGTATTTGCCTTTTAGGTCTTTAATATTCACCTATAATTCATCTAGGTTACTTTCATATTCAAATACATATTCTCTTGAGAATGGTATTACCGATTCTCTACCTAAGTTATTACTTAGATTGATTAGGGATAACATGATATATCTCGTTGATCATTCATGAGCAACATTCTTCCTTATTATTAATCATAAATCGATTCGAGTTTGCATTAGGTATCGCCTCAGTCCAAAAGACATTCACGCACAATTACTAACGAGAGATAATTGGGCAATTAAATTCACATAAGCATATCAGTATAATTCATACATATCGATCTTATCAAACAACACATAAATATGTCTGAACCCAAGGAAATCCTCAGGAACAATCGGACCACACAATAACATACTGTTCACCAAGGTAGAAGACGCAGACGTCCTATCCTGCGCCCGTCCTCAATTACTAAACTCTGGAATATATCGCTATATTAATTCACTATAATTCAAACCAATTTAGTATTCTAAATAATTACTAATCCCCCGGTATTTAACCCAGTGATTAAATTGGTCGTCATTACTCAGATTATTACTCGAGTTATTTAAGTTCGAGATTAGCTAATTACCCCTTTAATTATGTTAGTAACTAACATGTTGTATTTTCTACAACTTTAGGATTAAGTCTTTCATGTAACTTATCTCATTTAACTTTAATGAGTTACTAATTTGACTCCATTGGTCAACTAATAGATAGGTCAAAGTTGGTATGGTCCACTTGTTCACATGACCTTGGTAATGTTATTAAGTTATTAAATCCTTAAACAATTCCTAACCAATTATGTAATGATTTCTTATACACATTCAATCTTATACTAATTACTTAGCATTCTTCCTAGTCATTATCATCCCATAATTCAAATCTCAATCTTATTATATAATCCTTAATTAACTCCAACATCTTTAATGTACACATAAAATAATAAGGATTAAAAAATCCTTAAGTCTCTAATGACTTTAAACTCCATATTAACTTTAGGACCTTATACTAAAGGTAACATATTCATATCATTATCTTTATGTATCAGCTCCTACTTTCGTTTTATATAATTCCCACTGTAGTATATAATTCTAATACCCCATGTATTTATATCCTTTCGTATGAATATAAAATTAATAATAATTCTAACTTCCCCATATTGACATTAAGACCATATTCTTAATTTTATATCATGTAATCTTCAATCTTATATTAAACTTCACTCTTAGCTCTTTATAATTCACGATTGTACTCCTCAATTATTCTATTACATTTTTGCCCACCAAATGTTTTCTAACTTTGCAATTACATCCCAAATCACATATCTTATATATTTACATACCATTATATTTAATACCAAGGTTTCCACTCAATTATTTAATATTGTTGAACAGACCCCTAAAGTGTCCAATTTGATTCTTCACCCAAATCTTTTCCATATTTACAATTTGGCCCTCATAATTTTATAATCTTACAATTCATTTACCAATCCATATCTTTTATAATCTTCCAAATTAATATCAAAGTTTCAACCCAAAATTTTCTCATAAATTCCAAACAGACCCTTACTGACCTATTTCGATTTTTACACTAATTTTCCAAAATTACAGTTTGACCCACATCTTTCCTTAAGCTTATAGTTTGACACTAATCTATCCTAATTTATATTTTCATCATTGCTTTCTCTTACATGGTCAAACCCTCAACTTACACCTAGGTATGACCTTAGTTATTATGTACTCCCTCATAATTTCCAAATGTACACTTTAGACCCCCCCCCCCCCCCATATTTTCTAAACTTTACAATTTACTTCTAAGTTCTTCCTAAGTTCCAATTTTAATCTTTTTTTTTCTAATTTGATCAAAGCCCCAAATTCTTCCCAAGTTTGACCCAATATTATGTCTTGACCCTTAATTTTCTGGAATTATGAATTGACCCCTAATTCTTTCTAGGATTTTCATTTAACTCCTAAAACTTATAAAACTTGTAATTTACATTCTTTAACTAATCAAGGCCTAACTATCGGCCTATTCATCATTTGACACTCTATTTATTATTGAGTAAATTACTCGGAACCCCCTTGAGGATTGGGCATAATACAGTTAACCCCTTTGTGTTTATCATAATTATTGGTAACCACCTTGAGTTTACAGTATCTTTGACTATGAGCCCCTGAACTATAATTCCATTATCAAAACGTTAACCACGTGCTGACCCATCAGCTTAATCACATGATTAATGACATGCTAGACAAAAAACACTGCTTAATCAGTATTCTTATTGTACAAAAAACATCAACCTACCTCAAAAATGCATCTAAATTGGGATGAGGGAGAGTTAAACGATGTTGATTAAGCAGTTTTGTTGTCCAGACTGGCATTAATAATGTGATTAAGCTAATAGGTCAGCATGTAGTTAATGTTTTGATAACAAAGTTATAGTTCGGGGGCTCATGGTTAGAGATACCGTAACCTTAAGGTGGTTACCAATAATTATTATAAACACAAGGAGGTTAGCCATATTATGCCCATTCTTGAAGGGGGTTCCGAGTAATTTACTCTTTGATATTTATTTGCAATACTCATCCTTTACTCACTTAACAACTAGAACTTCCCATAAATTCCTAATCACTTTTGAATCAACTTTTATCTCTAACTTCATAAACACAACCTAATTTCGTAGGTATTTTCCCTCTAAATTTTCAGGTGGTTTAACTCCTCTAAACAGCCCCTTAACATCATATTTGCACACCTAATTTGATACAATAATAGTCCTTAACTTTTAAAGCGTTAAAGCACCAAAAATGCTTATAAACTTAGCTTAAATGTGTGGCCATAATATAAGCCATAAAATAAACTCCAAACAATCATAAAACAGCCAAAGTCCAACATTATTTTCAGCCATATCAATCCCCTTACCGCCCAAGGTTTATTTTTCACATAAAACTCCATAAACTTAAGTAAATGTGACATTTATGTCCTTAAATTCTTTATAAACATTATCACACATGTTAGCATGGTTTTATGTCATTACTTAGGTAGTTTTGACCCCTCTTTTAGACCTTAATTTTGGCTTTAATTAGTTCCCCCCACTAACAAACTTTAAAATATCAAAGGTGAGTCTTAAGTTTAGAATTTTACCCTTAAGCTCCAAGTTAAGTTTTTGAACCTCCAAAGCTAGCTTTCTCCGAGACTTTCGGCCCTTTTTGTAGACATTGGAATGATTTATATTTTGATGTCAAACTAACCATTAAAGGGTAGATTAAGTTCTTAAGGTTTAAGATTTAACTTTACTCTTGTAAAGGTAGGGTTTTCCTTGAATTTTCTCCTTTATCCTTTCTTGGTTCTCGGCCACACCAGCCCCTTGTTGGATCTTCATTTTCAGATATTTAAATAGGAGGAAGAAGAGACATGTTAGGGTGATTAGACTCTTAATGTGATCAAAGGAATTAATGAAGGGCTTAAAGCACAAAAAATGTGCTAGAAAATGAGATGTTTACCTTGTAGTCTCCAAGTGGTATCTTCACTCCATATTTTCGGCCAACTAGGAGTATGGAGTTTAGGATTAGTTCCTTGATAGATCTAAAGGTAGAAGATAGTTAAGGCATCAAAAGAGCTAGTTTTCATGGCTCACCTTTGGTTGAAGTCAAGGTTATTTTAAACTTGATTCTTCCTTGTGATTTTCACCCAAGGAGAGGAATGTGTAGCGCCAGATTTTTGAATGGGAAAAGATGAAGAAGATAAGTTAAAAGAGCAACATTTTCAGATTTTAATATCAAAGGAAGGGACTTAAGGCTTTAGAGCACATTTCTTACCTTTATTTGGATGATTTTGGCTAGCCCTTCACCATTGTTTCTCTTCATATTTTTGGCCCCATACTTGTATATTTTCGGTCATGAAATGAAGAGGAAGAGTGGGTGGTGTTCTTGAAGAAGAAATATTAAGGTTTAAGAGCAAAAGAGAGCAAGGAGGTTACTTCACCATTGATGGCCTTTCATGGAGCTTGAAGAAGAAGAAGGAAGAAGATGAAGTTACAACTTTCAGCTGGGAGAAGGAAGTTGGACGGCAGCATGGGCAAGAAATAAATGAGTGAGTGAGAGTGTGTAAGTAAGGTGTGAGTTGGGGTTCCCTAGGAGAAAACTTTTTATGACTTTAGGAACCTTCCTCCTTAAGTGTTTTTTTGCTTTTTTTTTTTATTTCCCTCCCATTTGGCTGGCCAGCATTGGAAATATCTAGGGGTAGATTTTGTAATTTTGCAACTTATAATGTTAAAGTGTTACATGTTGTTCATTTGGACTTATTTCATATGTTTGGTTGTAACTTGTGTAGTTACATTGTTATAAGGTGTATGCCTTTGTATTTTGAGTGATTAGTATACTTTACTATTCATTATGACTAGTTAAGTATATTATTTAATTCACTCATGACATTAGTGCTCTTATTTCATGTAATGATATATTATATGTTGCATCAACTTTTCTAGTTGATTTCTCCTTATAATTACTCCCACTTTGGTCCAATATTTTATGTAAGATTTAGTGACCTTATTGGACTATTTGTTTGTTTATATAAATACATTTGGAGATTGTATAACTCCTTAATCATTTTAGGGCTTATTAGCCTCCCACTTAATCTTTAATATATTTTACATACTTTAGGGGTATTTCAATAATACTCTATGTTTTGAGTATGTTGTTGACATTAGTGGATGTGATATGTTTATTGAGAAAATATGAGTGTATTTTTTTGAAATACTAAGCTTATATAAGATGTTAAAGACTAAAAATGCTTGCTTGAAAAAAGGATGACATGTTCACCCGTTCACCCGTTTCACCCACAGGAGATGGGTGAAACTGGTGATGAAGTCACGAGTGACAGGTTGGGTCGGGTGGTGCGGGTGAAAAACGGGTGACGGGTCGGGTAGAGCGTCACCCGACCCGTTGCCATCCCTAAAAGGTATCTCTATTGCTTTTCTTACCGATGAACGACTATAGTGGTATTTTTATGAATTTTTAGAAAATTTTAGGGGTATTTTACGGATTACATTTTTTAGTGGCATTTCATGAATTAGTCAAAAACTTAATGACATTTCATGATTTTTTTAAAAATATTATAAAAATCGGTTGGTCTACTCAAGAGTTCAAATTTATGTTGCATTTAGTCTCATCTTTTTAAAGTACAATCCTAATATGATATATGAGAGACAGAGGTGTCGAACTTACAACCTATCACACTTTTCACCATTCTAGCTTTAATGATTGATTACTAGGCCATGAAATCTAAAAAATGAGAGATGGACAACATCGAAAAATTAATCTCTAACCAAAGAATGCAAGATACAAAAAAAAAAAAAAAAATAGACTAAATATTAAATAGGTATCAAACACATTTCAAATAGAACAAGGACCTCATGAAGGAAGCAAAACTATTGAATAAGAAGATAAACTCTTTTGCTCGTACTCATATAAATAAAGTTACTTATGTACTCTTTAATGAAGCACCACATGTATTTTCTTTATATTCTTTTTAACGTTAGATTTCAAATCAGATTTACACCATTTCACAAGAAAAACAGCAAATCACAAAGTTAAACAATCTCAGCCGGATTAGAAGAACATATGGGGTGAGCTAAGGAATAAGCTACAAAGTTACTCTCTCGTCTAACAACTGACCACCGAACAGCCTCAATCACCTTGCTGTCACAAACCACCTGGTGAAAGAAAGCATTAACCACTGAGTTGACAAAAGAACCTAACCAGAGGAACCGGATCGTAGAAAGACAATCAGGCTCAACCACCAACAGCCACACCCTAACTGCATCCCTAATACCACGTGCCACTACATGAGCCCCGCCAAGACTATAAAAAAAAAAAAAAAATCATCTCACCACAACCCTACCCCAATCAAATCTCCATCCACATCTCTCACCATAACTAGTGGCTAAGGGAGAAGGGGGATAGGGGTACCCAAACTTTGCTAAATTACACAAAATTATAGTATAAAAAATTAGAAAAATTTGATAGAAAATCCCCTAATTTTTTTATTATTTTGTCCATACTCCCCTCAACTTCTATTTCTGACTCCGCCCCTGACCACAACCCGTAGCCACGAGGAATCATCTCCGCTTGACCCGCATCTGTGTTAATCTTGGCCCACCCTCAAGAGTGCGGACACCGGACCCGTGAGGTATCTTCCACAAGTTCTTTGTATATTCCTAGCTAGATGTAAAGATATATTTATGTTGATGAATTTTAATGTAGAATTACAATCACTGCATATGTTCACGAGTAAAAGTATTTTAAGGTTTATGGGTAATATGTAATTTAGCAACTATGTTTACGGTAAGTACGTATGCACGATCGATGTTATGATGTGGTGAGACAAATGGTTATTGCCAAATTGTAAAATAAAAATAGAGATTATGCATGACATTATTTTGAAAAAGTCACTGTATAAGAAATTTCCATTTTTTAGAAGATTGAAAGCATTTGATAAATGACGGATTAATTTAAATGATAGTCATATATACAATCTATTTCATATAAAATAATAATTGTTATTTATACAGTCTTACGTCAACTTTTTTTATCCGCTAGGATAGGTCATAACTCATAAGGGGCGAGATGAGAATTACAATCTTCGGCAGCTAACAAGTCAGAAAGTTAGTCATAGGTGACATACAAATAACCAAAGGCATAGCTAGTTCCAAAATTTTGTATATTTATAATCAAACAAAGTTCAAGAATATATAATTCAGTAACTAATAGCCCTATATTTCAGCCGAATATTTTTTTGTTAGTGTAAGTTATAACGTTACTTGGCCGAAACTAAACAATATTTTTTTGAAGCAAGATAATTTTGATTATCATTCACGTTAGTTTATGAACGTGTAGTCTTGAATAAGTCCTACTAAAGATTGGAAATTTGAGATAAAGGGATCATATTTGATTATCTTTAACATAAGTCTAAGATGTACGTACCTAGTTGACAATATTATTGACCTCTACTCTCTGAAACCATTATAAGTTGGTATTTTAAGAGATTCGATTAAAGTGTAAAACGTATAAAATGTCCTAGACATACATATAATAAGGAGTCATTTTGAAATTGGTTAAAGGTGATAAGGACTGATCTATTTATCTTTTGTTAACTTACATAATAATAGCATAAGGTTAATTAAGCCTAAAATATTAGCTCTTCATTGACATAGAGCCCTCTAACCACTGAATTTGACTAATTTCTCAAACTTTTACTAGTTAGTAAATTAAACATAGTCAAACTGATACTATTACTGTCAACTAACTAGTAACGCCTTGAAACATATTGGATCAATTGTAATGAAGTTTTTAAATATTACTTTATCCCGTTAATTAATATCTGTCGTTTTAGGATGTGATTCTTATTCAAAATATCTGTTATTCTAGTTTTTTGACACACTTCTTTCCACTTTTATCCCTAATTTAATATAAAAGTAATTATTATTTAAATGGAAAAGTAAAAAATAGGGATACATATGTTATTATCCTACATTTCTTAATAAGTGTACAAGTTTCTAAAATAACAGTTATTATTGAACGAGGGAGTAATTATTACGAATAAAAACTCGTTAAGCATCGTACAATAATAATGTAGATAGAGTCTAAAAATATATACAGAATTGTTTGTGATCCTTATAAGACGGATGATGCAACCAGAAAAGTGCTGGGCCGTCTCTGGCAGCAGCAGGGCATGCATCGCAAGAGAACTGGTCACGGGTCAGGCCCATCCAGTGCGCAGAAATGACGGACCATGCTAATCGGATACAACAAACCGACGATGGAAGTGGCAAGCCACAACAGCGGACACGTACGAACCACCAAAACCGGTTGAGTCTTTCATGTCCAGGAAGTGGACCACTGTTAATGATTAGCTCGTAGTATAGACAATATTTTCGTTGCACTTCTTTTTTTACAATGCATCATTACATGATATGATATGGAGCTGACAAATCAATCCATCATCGTTTTTTTTTGGTAACCTTAATATACAACTTCTTATATAGTGTCACAGCGGAAAATCACTTTCAAAAATTCATCATCGTTTTGTCAATTAATTAGACACATGAAATTCCACGCCGATATTTGTTTGTATCCAGGTAAAATGGAATTCTCTTAATTTTATTTGGAAATGGTGACATAGAATTTGTTGTTGAAACTATTTTTTAAAAGGAAAACATACCCTAGAAGGTCCCTGCCAAAAAAAGACCCTAGAAGGTACTAGTAGTGCTGGTGGCCCTGGTGGAAGCACTGTACAGTAGACACGACCAATTTGGGCCCATCCACTGTTAAATTTAGGAGGAGTACAAGTACATGATTATAAAAGGCCTACCACTGCTCAGAGTGTAGTGGGTGTGGTTTGGTTCACATCATCACCTGAAAATCAGTTTCTCGTCTTATAACACAAAATCTGTACATTAATTATAACTTTGGACTTTGTTCAATTTGATGGTCTTGAATTATGGATCACCTGTTTTGAGATTACCAACCTATCATAGGAAAAAGATTAAAGCATTGTTTGGCTTAATGCGATAACAACTCGCCTTGTTCTCCGATATCTCTTATTATAATAAAATAATTATACCTAATCATTAAGGTCATGCTTGAAATCAGCCTTATGAACTATCTTTTAATCAAGTTGGTAGATGAGCTGTGACGATATGTTCACTTTGTAGTTTTATACTCCACTATTTTAAATATAAATCATTTTAGAGATAAATTTATACTATTTTCAATATTTAGATAAATCTCTAAAACGATTTATGTTTAAAATAAAAGGTAGTATTATGTATACCAATTATATTGTCCTAGCTGATGATCTCTGATTATAAAAAAGAAAAAGAAAATTAACCTCTCACTTCATACTTACTAGTATTAATATTATAAAAAAAATGCTTATAGATTAAACTCATAACCAAATTCCAATAAGTGTACTAGTTCACTTAACCCTATATTTCCAAAATACTTTCATCCTAGGAAATAATATTATAATCTTTTTGCAATTCCATTTTATTAGGTAGCTGGTTGATATCATGCGTTATTTGCAAAATGAAATGTGCTTACTATGTTTTTACATACTAGTAAAGAAAAGATGAACAAAGTTTCGAAAATTACAGTGAAAAAACATGCAATATAGGAAACTATAGTCACTATTTGTCCATTGTTTCTATCAAAACCGTCCTACCCCAACAACAACAACAAGCATCTCATTATCATCACATTGGTTCTCTTACCAAAACAAACCATTTTCTCACGTGCAAAATTGAAAGAAAAAAATAAATAAAAGGAACATACTATGATTTGCAAGTTGCATATATGAATGAAAGTACTATTTTAGCAGGTGGCTACACCTTCATCTATTCCTTCCTCTAATAGTACACTCTATATTGTTCTTCTCCCAAACAAACACCCTTTTATCTTTTTCAAATAATACTACACCTTTGTCCATCATCTGGTGTGAACTAAAACTAGACCTTTCGGTGTGTAGCAAAAAGGATTCCTCGAGAGTGGATATCCTCCACACACACACACACACAAACAAAACATATCACAAACAAAACACCCCTTTGACCAAAACGAGTTATTTTAACATCGTCCATTACCATGATGAATGGCATCCTCATCAATCAACCAGCGCCAACCTACAGTTACATTGATTTGCATCTTCCTCAAAACCACTGTTTCTTCTCACCCTATCTTTGATCTTTGAGAGAAACCGACTTCACCTAATAGGCAAGAAAGAGGCAGGCTTCCCCAAATAACCCTTCTTGGTTTCTTACTCAACCCTCTTCCGTCTTCCAGCTTCCTGCACAAAAAGCAAACTCATCTATTCAAAAAGAGAAATAAAAAAAGACATAAAGTGATAAATTCCTTGCATTGTCCCACATCTTTTGCCTTCCTCCCAAATATTCCCTTAGCTCTTTATTATCATGCCCTTCAAGATACAAATATCAAATAAAAAATACACCCACTTAGCTATTTGATTCTCTCATCCCCACCGCTCCCTCCCGCCCTTTCCCTTCTTTCCTTTTCCTCTTTCCTTCTTCTATGCTTCTCTCCTCCACATAGAAAAAGAGCCCTTCCTACCATCCTTCCAATCTTTGGTTTCTCTCCATCAGAAAAAAAAGATGCGTCCAGAAGGCGGAGCAGCAGGACAAGAGGTTTGGCTTCCAATACTCCCCCGGTTATCTTTCTCTACTCTTATGTATCTTTGTCCTTTCAGTTTTGCTTGATATCTTCAAGTCAAACTAGAAGCAAATGTAATCTTAACCTCTCTATTCCTCTGTATGCAGAGACCCAGAGTTACAGAGATACTGGTCCGTATAGACTGCAATGGCTGCGTACAGAAGATCAAGAAGGCCTTGCACGGAGTTAATGGTGACAACATTTACTTTCTCCTTGTTTTTTCAAACTCAAGGAGTTCCTTTCACATAACGTATAACAGCTTTTTCAGAACCGTTTTCTCTGTTTTTGACTGACTGATTGATTGTCAGGTATATATGAGCTGCACATTGATTTATCTCAGCAGAAGCTAACGGTTATTGGCTGGGCTGATCCTGAGAAGATCATCAAAGCAATCAAGAAAACAAGGAAATCAGCCACCATCTGCTCTCACTTTGAGATGCAAGAGCCTCCTGCGGCTGATTCACCAGGTGAACCGGCCTCATCTGATGACCAGGGGCCTCCTCCTCCACCGTCAGATGCCGGGAACCCACCACAACCATCTCCGTCAGATGGTGCTGGACAACCACCAGAAGGATACTCACCACCCCCTCAAGAACCAACACCACAACAACAACAACAACCTGAGCTGCCAAGAGACCAACCCCCGACACCAAGAAGGCCGCTACACCATCATAGAGAACAGCCTCCAACACCAAGAAGGCCACCAGACCATTATAGAGATCAACCACCACCATCACGCCGTCATAGGGAGCAACCGCCAACACCATCACATCGTCACACAGATCAATCACCAACACCATCACGCCGCCACAGCGTTCGACTCCAAGCACCACCACCACAGCACTCAGAGCCACCCAGAGACCAAGCACATCCTCCACCACCACAGGGTGATGGTGCACCACAAGAACCACCTCCTTTTCCCGGTAATCAGCCTGGTCATCCCAGACCACCACCACCACCAGGTGTTGAGGAGGTTCATGTAATACACCACCACCCACCAGATTACCCGTACAGACACGGCTATGGACCTGCTGCTGCTGGGACAATTCCTGTACCAGGACCCATTGACAATCCTTACAATAGGCCAGGCGGATACATGAGGAACTCTTCCAGCCAGCCTCAGCCTCAGCCAGGTCCCAGATTTATTCATGGTTACAGCAGCTACGGTGAAGGAGAAAGTGAAACTTATGCCCGTCAGCCTCGGCCTCAACCTGGCCCTGGACCCATTCCTAAATCATACAGCTACAGAGAAGGACAGGGCGAATCTCATGCCAGTCAGCCTCCACCTCAGCCTGGTCCAAGACCCATTCCTAGATACAACAGCTATAGGGATGGATACAGTGATCCTTACGCCCGTCAGCCTGATCCTGAGCCTCAGCCTTCCCCCAGACCAATTCCCACCTACAGTTGTGCGCAAGAATACAGTGGGAGTGGGACTTATGCCCCTCCTCCTCCTCCGCCTCAGCCTGGAAATGGATATGGTTATGAACAACGATATGATGGGAATCAGGGCGGGGGTGGCGCTCAACCTCTTCATGAGCCAAGAATTAGACAGGAACAACATCAGCCCCAACCAGTTTATGTGACTCACAGCTATAACCAGTACAGACCGTCACCCAATGTTACTCAATATGAATATGTCCAGTCACCAACACTACCACCACCACCACCACTGAGAAGCAACAATATTCCTTATAATCCCAGGAGGATCGACAACTATAACTACAGTTACAACTATGATGACTCCGATTACCTCCATAATAGCTACAACAACAATGCAGCAGGAGTGTATCAAAGTGGCGGTCAGCAGTATAGCAACGGCAATGGGAACATCACCTCTATTTTCAGTGAAGAGAATCCAAATTCATGTACAATATGTTAAGACAGAGAAGGTTTCTTCAAAAAAAAAAATTGTTAAGAGAGAGGGAAGGAAGAAATAAGTTAGTGTGAACATGAGATTAAAACATCAATACGTGTCTCTCCTTCACCTGTCTTCTAAATAATATCTGGAGTATTATATTTGGGAGATAAGGGAAAATGGTTTGGTTCAGTTTCCGTGACTATAATGTCAACTTGTATAATACTATTATTGTTAGTAATACACGCATGGGAAAACTCTTACGAATAAGATTCTTACCTTGTATCTACCGTATGGAATAGATGCTACACTCCACTCATAGTGATTGTAGAGATATATATGCTTCTTGTTTCATTTGTTAAAAGGGAAAAATCTAATAGATCGGCTCCGTCATTCTTTCAAGATGCAGGAAGTGGAACTCCTACGATAAAATTGCCACTTCAACCCACGAACACCACTTCAACAAGTGTTCATTCCTCAGCGTAGTTTTACCACATCAGTGCTCAAAGGTGTCAATACATCAACAAAGCAAGAAAAATTCATTCACAAAGATGCATGAAATTGAAAAGAGATGAGGTCATGTATTACCATACTCAATGAATCAGAAAAGTTAGAAGATGCCAAAAGAGAAAACCACTCACAAAATTGAATCAATAGTGTCATTATCCTTGCCAATTCTTGAAGCAGTAATTCATTATTCACACATGTCTCAACAGATGCACATACATATATTATTCTGACAGCAAGAGAGCATGTCAAACATGTTTGAAAGGCACATTTCATGCAAGAAAAGATGCCAACAGGCCCATAATAAAAAGCTTGCCACACCACACCAGATAAGCATCCATTCATTGGTTTGTAGTGCAAGCACGGTTCTGTTCCTGCAGGCAAGATTTGAAACAGAGTACTGACACGTCAAACTCATTCAGTTCCAATCATTTTTCCTGACCTGACCTGTGTAACAGATCTAAGGGTAAAAGCCAAGTTCCCCGTCAGTTTCACCAAAAAAAACGAACGAACTTTACAGAATCTCACCACCAAGGCAAAGCAGCATGATGCTACAATCTGACAAAATGTATGATCATCATGAAATAACAGTAAATGAAAACAAACTGCAAATAGAACTACAGAACCAGAAAAATACTCTCTTCTGTGCCAATGCCAAGGAAGAACAGCCAAACAGGTTATGACATTTGATAATCTGTTTGCCTATTCTACTCATCTTCATTACTTGCCTACCTGATAGTACTTTCTCTATAGAACTTCTCTTTTCCAAAGTTTAATAATGTTACCATATCATGTATCAAACCAAAGGCACATATCTGAACAAGCGCATTTAGCCTATTTTCGAAGGCCAAGGTCCAACAAGTAGTCAGGCATGCTGCAGTTAGAAACAAAGACTACTCCTAGTGCTTTGTCACCCTTTGTTGAGTAGTTGAGGACCTATTAAATGATGCCTATAAGGTCGAACTCTGTTCAATATGTTATTACACTTAACTCAATCCAACAAAAGAAAAAACAAACCTGCGCTGCCACAAGGGCACTTGACCAGATAACTTCCACAAGGATAGGCAAGGATTCTGTAGGCACGGAGAACTACAGTTGTATCCAAAAAGGGAAAAAAAAAAAGATTTTTCCCTTTTCCCCAACATTGTTAATTGGGTTTGCAAAAGCTAATAAGATGCTGCAGAACATACTAATATAGAAGCTATAATTAATGGCTATCCATTGTATATTTAGAGAAAATACTCCACACATACCATTTAGCTAGGTAAAACATGGAAGAGAAAAGTCCTATTGCATACATAGCAATTATTCGCTTAATAAGAAAAATATTCCTGGATATAGCAGCCAGTAGATTGTCACTTAGATAAAATTAAGATACGCAAATCCATTCAAGAAACTGAAGCACCACAAACCTGACATGATGGAAGGATGTGTGCGTAAGTTGTGTTGGCTAAGAAGTTGATAAAGCATGATAGATCTGGTCAATTTAAGCAAAGAAGTTGCGTATCTTGTCTCTGAACATTAGAATGAACCACTCTACTAAAACTTCTAAGCCAACTATAAATAACAACATATTACGTATTGTGTCCATTTAATTAACAATATCATGAAGTGTCTCTTTCTCTACTTGTCCAAATTAAGTAATCAATCAAGACAAATATTTCTAAATTCATACCGCATCCTTTTGTTCAGCAAGACTACTCAGCTGATATTCATCAGTAGAACTTGAGATTCCACTGAAATCAATAAACAAAATCTCAAGACATTACATGCATTTTTAAGTTCCGGTCACTCACAACTACATTTAGTACAGATATCTGGGCTTAGATAGATATCTAATTCAATGAAAGAACAAATCATCCCGGATCAAATATCAAGGATTTGACAAACTTTGCTGATTATATGGCCTAGAACTAAAGCACATAAAGCAATATTCTATTACTTCCGAACACAACAGATTATCAAGAGTCTGGAGTGCTAGGTATTTGGTCCAGACGCAATATTTACACTTCTGCTGAACATGGTAGAAAAGCAACGGAAATGACTTTAAGTTGCAAAACAAGACACAGTTAGCATCTCTTACTTTTTCATACATGAAATTTAATTTGCATCGTGAACCTAAAATTTAAAGTGATAGTGACACTTTTCATTTAACTTGGGTTGTATCATTTTCACATTATAACAGAGCACCAACGAAATTATATTCCGTCTGAAGGATTCTGGAGAAAAAGGAATAATAAACCGCTCATTCTCTACTTCATGTATTTTCACAAAGAGACTACCAAGAAGGGAAAGAAAAAAGGTCAGCTGGCAAATTCTAAACCAACATGAAAACCAATCCAAAGACCCAAACAGAAAGATCAATCATGTCAATGCTTTCTTTCGTTTTCAGATCGATGATCTGAGGCTGCAAGCTTAGTTCATAATAACGTCAAAGAATTACCTGCGCCGGATCCAATACAGCAGAGCTTTGTTAGTGCGGTTCGTACGTATATTTATGACTACAAATTAACTCCATCCATACATATTTATCTCGCTTCCAGTATTGACGGTGCACTACTGTTTTTCACTCCACGGCTCGCTTAAATAGCAAACCACGGGTGAATTTGAGCAGGAATTATAGCAGACGCAGCTTCAATTAGAGAAACTAGAACCAATAGATCCATCGCAATCATACATGTAACGATAGGTCCTTGGTAGCTGACAAATATTACGGTAAAGTGTATGTTGGTTGGAGAAGTTAGATTGTTAAGTGGTGGCTATATTGTTTGACAGCTGGCATGTTCGTTAATAGTCAGTGGCTTGTTTGTTAGTGGCTTTGTTGCTGTTAGTTACTGATTAGTAGCCAAGATAGCTATTATAGGAGATAATCGATTGACTGAACAATATCAGCCTCTTAGAAGAGTTTGGAGAGTGGTTACCCTTATCGTCTTTTACCCTACCAATTTGGTATCAGAGCCCGTTGCCGGGCAAATGAGAATGGCGGTGACATAAAGTGCGAGTGTTCAGGGGTTGGAGAAGCCGCAAGATGATGCGCCTGCTACGAACGCACGGGTTAGCGAGATTGAGAAGAAGGTGGTGAATCTCTCTGTCACGGTAGTGGCGGTGCAAAAAGACGTTCAGACAATTATCCAGCTTTTGCAGAGAGGGGATTCTGGTGGCGATGAACGGCGATCGACGAGTCTCAGACGAGAGTTTGGGGAGAAAGTCGATCGGAGGGAGGTTCCGGTGCGTACGAGAGTGTCACACATAAGGCCCCCAAGCCCAAGTCTAATATTAGCCCATTGATATTGTAACTAGTCTATTCTAGGCCCTCTTCTATATTCATATAAATAATGGAAAATTCATGGGATATCACAAAAACTTTGTTAATTTACAAAAAATCACAATTTTCAAAACAAAATTCAAATATTACAAAAAATAATTTTAATTCATCCATGCTATTAATTTTTAAACCTAAACTTTTTAACACTAAAATATCCCTACTTGTTAATAAACATAGTTCACATTATACCACATAAATATTTTGAATACACAAGATACCATTAAAAATAAAATATATAAAAAAGGAAAAGAAGAAAAGATATAGAGAAAAAGAGAAAGAAAATATAAATAAAAAGTACCATATATATAATTAAAATTAAGACAATATAAAACATTAAAAGCTATAAATTGACTAAAACTATAAAATAACTAAGAGAATACAAATTAATTTTGTTTTTATAATTGTTTACTCTAAATATCTTTAATAATATAAATAATATTATAAAAAACTAAATTTATACTACCTCCGTGTCATGTTTGTTTTTTGACACGTTTTTCCACCTCAAATATTAAACATATAAGGTAAATAATTTTATAAAATCAAATTTTATATATAGTTTATCATGTAAGGAATCATATGCAAAACTTAAATTTTCAAAATTAATTTATCTTATATGTTAAAAATTGAAGTCAAACGACATATCCAAATAGTAAATAGGACGGTCAAGGTGGGACGGAGGGAGTATAAAGTAATATTATAAAAAATTAAATTATCATTTCCTTTACTATTTTTGTATATTTTTAATCAAATTGTGGCTTCTCTAATATATATTTATATATATACTTTTTAAATTCTTTACATTTTCAGAGCTTTTATTATTTTTATTTATATATGGTATTTTTTTTTTGTACAATACATATAAAAAGAACTTAAGTTTTTAATAGTTACTTTTATAATATCCAATTTATATATTTTAATTCAAAAAATACAACAAAAATTTATAAAATTATTAAAAAACAACTCTTACAAATTTATTTTCTTTTTATACCCCTTAAATTGTACAAAATAAAAAACCATATATCATAATAATAATAATAATAATAATAATAAAATCTTTGAAAATATAAAGAATTGTAAGAATATATATTATAGTGGAGAAGCCCCAAATTTTACTACAAATAGGCGTAAATAGTAAAGAGAATGATAATTTTTTAATAATACTACTTTCTAAAAATTAATTTTTTATAATATTATTTTATATTATTAACAATATTTAGAGCGAAAAAAATTATAAAAATTAAATTTTCATTCTCTTACCTATAATTTATTTTTAGTCAATTTTTTAGGTTTAAATCTTTTTTAGATTTTCTTATAATTTTATATATATATATGGTATCTTTTATTTTGTACAATTTTAACAAATATATGATAAACTTAGATTTTTTATTTTCACTTTTATATATATATATATATATATATATATATATATATATATTATTAATTTTTGTGGTATTTTGTGAATTAAAAATATTAATGTAGTATAAAGTGAACTATTTTTATTAACAAGTAGGGGTATTTTGGTCTTAAAAAGTTTAGTGTTTAATAATTAGTAATATATGGTGAATTAAAATTATTTTTGATGGTATTAGAAAAATTATTTTAAAACGGTGATATTAAGTGAATTAACAAATTTTTGAGTGATATCCCGTGAATTTTCTCAAGTATAAATACACATATCTATCAATGTAAAATGATGAATGAATATGTCTTGATTCACATCCGTAGTGTGGAAGTTGAGCATGCCGATTTTTATTGGGGTAGATACTCGTATGGATTTTCATGGCTAAGAGGTACTTCTTCCTCAACAAGATTCCTACGACGGAGAAGGTGCAACCAACCGGTGTGTATGGAGGAAGACGCCTTGCACTAGTTCGAAAGGGTTACGCGCCACGAAGGATTTCTTGATTGGGATGAGTTTCAAACTGCTTTGCTAGAACACTTCAAATAAACCATTAATGGTGATAGGATGGACCTGTTGTGCTCGCTGAAGCAAACAGGATCGGTGGAGGAGTATCACCGAAGGTTCGAGTTCTACTCTGCCCATTTATCTGACGTTCCTGATTCGGTTCCTAGGGGAATTTTCAAGAATGGCCTTAGTAATACCATTTATGCTGAGCTAGCGATGTATTCTCCTCATAATCTGAGGGAGATGATGAGAATTACTCGAAAAATATAAGAAAAGAACGAGTGGATTGTAGCAGGGGCGGACCCAGAGCTTTAATGCTACGGGGTCCATTATTTTAGAGTACATATACATATAAATATATAATATTTATCTATTAATTTTTATATTAATATTTAATATATTTTACAATTGACCTCTACAATTCGTCTTATTGATTTTTAAAAATAAAAGCTACTTCTATTTGTAATTTTTTTAAATAATGCTATCTGCTTACATATCTATTCTATCCAAAAATCTTAAACCACCCTACAAAACATAGTGCATGAGAAACCAAAATGCTAAAACAAACAAAAGGAAAAAAAAGCTAAGTTTGAAGTGTGGTGAAGTATCCGTGAATTCAATAAAGAAAATTATTTGGACTGGACTACTTTAGGGGCTGGAATATTTTCTAAAAAAATAGAACAAAGTGACAATTATGAGGATTTGAACTCTAGACCATAAGTACTACTAGTTCTTAACCACTAAGCCACATTCACCACTTAATAATTATGTCATTTTATTATACTTATATTAGGTTCTAATATTTCATTTTTTTATAAAAAAGCTATGGGGTCCCGGACCCATGTGGGTACGCCCCGGATTGTAGATGGAGCAAGGAGAGATTTCGAAGTCAACGTAGTTCAAAATTCACTAGTTCTAGTTCGCGTTAGACCGGGTTCTACTTACGATCGGTTCGATCGTATTAGAAAATTTTCCAAAGAAATCATTAATCCTAATTCGACAGTAGCTTCGTCGGCGAGTTTGTCTGTGTCAGTCGTCGGGCGATTGTCAAATTTTTGGTGAGTACCTGACGCCGAGATGCAGCGGTGTAAGACGTTAGGTTTGTGCTTTTGATGTGGGGGAAAATGGGCTCTGACCCATCGTTGCAAGGTAGCCTCATATTAACTTGTGCCTGAGAATGAGGAGTTTGCGTCATCTTCCAATCTGTTTACAACGGAGTTATCCCTAATTTCATTAATGGGGAATTCCGGTTCGTAAGGCGATGAAGTTGATGGTTTTGATACAGGGGCATAGAGTGATTATTCTTGGATGATAGTGGGGCGACACACAATTTTGTGCAATAAGGCTTGGTTCAGGAGTGGGATTTACCTGTTGAAAATTCTTCTTGTTTCGGTGTTACGGTGGGTAACGGTGTGACGAAAAGGGGTAAGGGGTCTATAAGAATTTGGTTATTGATCTTGGGGGAGCATAGTTTTATGCTGACTGCCTTCCTTTTCCTATCACTAGTGTGGATGCTATATTGGGGATTGACTGGTTAGTGAAGTTGGGGGATACAACTATTAACTGAAACTCCTTGTTGATTTCTTTTTTGTGGGCCGGTAAATGGGTGGAGTTACATGGTGACCCTTATCTTTTTTTGTCTAGTATCGAGGTTAAACTAGCTTTATAAGCGATGGAAGAAGGTGGTCTTGGTTGGGTGGTTCTGTTTCTCATATTCTTTACAATCTGCGGATTGTTTGAGTGTCGAGGTCTTGAATTCGGTGAAGGAATTGAAATTACAGAAAGTATTAGATTATGTGTTCTAGCCTCTAGACTTTCTTCCTCCCGCAAGGTTCCACGGTCATCACATTCCCTTGCAACAGGGAGTTGTCCCTCCAAACATTCGCCTGTATCTTTACCCTCATTACCGAAAGGACTAGATTGAGAAAATTGTGGACGTGCTTAAACTTGCTTACTTTATTCATCTTAGTACAAGTCCATTTTCAAGACCCGTTTAGCTGGCAAAAAAAGACATGAGATTGGAGATTTTGGGTACATTGTAGAGCATTGAACAATTTTACTATTGTAGATAAGTTTCCTATTCCCTCCATTGATGAGCTACTAGATTATTTAAATGGCTCAGTGGAGGACCCATGACTTCATAACATAGGTGTCAAAATATAAGATCATTACTTATAATGCTATAAAACATTCATCATTGTACTAATAAACAAAATGAAAAAATAACGACAAATACTAAGAATCTATAATTTATACATCAAAATTAGATTTCTACGACTCTTCATGTCTGAAACCTATTAATAATAACATTGTTGTAAATAGTAGAAAACACATTTTTCTCGATGAAGTTCACTAGAGCATCATCATGAATTCATCACCAAGTCATTTTAAACGAGTCTTCACAATTTTCATTGCAGAAAAAGCTTTGTCCATAATTGTAATTGTTATCCGAAGAACCAAAGCCAATTTCAGAAGTCGATAAACCAAGGGATACCTCTCATGTGTTTCTTGATTTTCACTAGATTTTGATAAAGATCATTAAGTGTATCCAAATTAGAGAACTGAGCATCCGCATTAACATCTTGAATGTATAAAGATAGTTGAACTTCAAGCTCTAAATGATCATGCTGAGAGAAATCTTATGGATACAACTTAACCATGTTCACCAATTTCTGCAAATAAAAGCCTTCAAATGAATCAATTGGACTAAAACAAGCCATATTAAGAAGCAATTTTGTATGTCTCTATCCAAAACGATTGTCCAAATTAAGAAACAAGTCAATCACTAACATAAAGAAATCAACACGATAGTGGTGCAAATTGAACTTTTTCGTAGTTTATCTCCTTTGGTCTATCTTGAAAGACATCATCCATATTGGAATTGGAACCTCATATTGGTCATCTTCCATAAGTGAATCCAGTATGTCTCATGTCTTGTAAGCTTCATTTGCAAAGTTTGACAAGATTCATGGCATTCACAATATCCTTGTCTTTCTTTTGAAGAAAAACAGATAAAATTTTGGTAATCCCAAATACTTTCATCATCAACTTTAAGCCAAATGCGAAGTCAAAGTACGTAAAGAGCGTAAAAGGTCATGTGCTTGGGCTATTTTCTCAGACATGGCCCTTCATCTCTAATGAATTCCAAAACTTTTAAACACTATGCATAGTAAGAAATTTAAACTCACAAGAGTTCCATAGTGTGATCCCAATCTTGCATCTCCAGCTTGTTTCAGAACTATTTCTTGATTCAATCCTTTTCTACTTTTAACTTCTCCACAATTTAATGCTTCAACAACTTTAGCAGCTTAAGTTTCACGTACAATATCTATCTCCCACTAGAAGCATCCACAACATTGACTATGTTATTAACTAGATAGCAAAGAGAACCAACCTCTTCATGGTCCTTTGAAATTTCCACAAGTGTGAGTTGAAGTTGATGAGCAAAACAATGGACATAATAAGCTGACTCATTTTCTTTTAAAATCAAAGACTTAAGTCCATTAAGACTCATCAACTAAATGGCTAAAACAATCTCCATCAAGCTCTTCAATGAAAGTCTTTACAGTTTCTTTTGCAGTTGCATTCATAAAAACTTTCTGGATATATGGGGACATTATTGATTTTTCCAGGAGCATTTCACACAACTACTTTTGATATGTCCTCATCAACATATTCCACAATCAGTTATAATCACATAAATTTACCAACCAACAGTTTCATACCAATTGCTTTGACAAGAGAAAGAGTTTAACCAATGTCCATAGAAGGAACTTTCCAACAATAACACACTCGCGGGCACACCGGTCATAAGACAAAGAGCTTCAAGGCTCTCGGCCCCTTGGGTAATCAATAATCCAATCCCGTCGGCACACCGGTCATAAGATGAAGGACTTTTATGGTCCACGGCCCTTTGGGTAACCTATTCCACCTCACCTTGTATCCTTAAGTGTGAACACCCCTAGAAGGTACTTTTGACCTAAAGGAGTAGACTATAGAGCTTTACCACAATTCATTGGTAGTCATACAAAAATCAATGTAAGAACTTGTTCATATTTACAAAGTTAACTTTCTCTTTATCAAGCATACAAAGCACATCTCTAAAGACCAATAATCCACATACCATAGTGTACAATGGGTCTCTTAATCCAAGCGCAGAGATACAACCAATAATCAGAACAAACCTCATCATCATATCATCCAAAAACAAAGTATAACCACTACTTTTACTGTATGAGAATAAGTTCAACACTCCACACCCCAAATTTCAGTAATAACAAGTTCATCCATCGTGCGCAAGGCATACAGATGATGAACACAACAATTTACCTCAATCCTTTACTTTAACAACAACTGAAATAATTCCTTCCGCTCTAAACCTTTTTACAACCGGATTCTCTTCTTGATCAATCAAAATTCTTCACCCGATAGCTACTAGCCCTCATTCAAGTTTTCTTAGTCTTTTAGTGAGTTACGACCGTTTTTAAAGTATTTTCAAAAGTGTAAACAAATGGGTTTATATAGAAACTTAAGGGGTATACTATCGGTACGTATGTGGTGAATCAAGAGATTACTTCATTAGGAGGAAATGGAAGTTAATTAGCTACAAGGAAAAGCTGCACCATTTTGGTAAGTGACAATCACGAATAGGTTAGTAATTAGGTGAGCAATAGCTACAAGACATATGATACGGGCGATGACAATATTGCGGCTTGAGGGTCTCACACAGCTACCGATATTTCTTCAGTATTTCTTCTGCAAGCTTCTTCCGGAAGGCAGCAACAGCAACAGACTTAGACCACCGAAAATAATGCTAATCTCCCAGAATGATCACACTCAACGTGATTATGTAGCTACAAGTTCAATAAAGAAAACGTTCTCTTCATTTTTGCATCTGTTACTTAAGAATCACATTCACCAGTAGTTAGTCTACTCTCGCAGTCGTAGACTCACAATGTAGGACTGAAAACTGGTATAGAGTGAGGTTACCCTCGACTTAGAAGAGAAATCTCCAGGTGATCGTGATGAGTCCCTGCAATGTTAAGGCTCCCAAGCTCACTAAGCTCAATTATTCATGCTGGTGTGAGAAGATGAAGAATCTGCTTATGTCTGCCGATATCGACCTATGGATTATGGTCACAGATGGTGATCTTGTTCCAAAAATTCTAGTAGGCGGAGTCATGAAAACTAACCTAATGGAGAGATGGAACGACAACGACAAAAGACTGATGAGTAAGAACAAACTCTAGCTCTAAGGATAATAGTCTCTTCACTCTTAGATGCTGACCAAGGGAAGGTACTAGGTATTTGAACTACAAAAGAGGTGTGGGACTTTCTCAAGACAACTTATGTGGGGACAGACTCCATTAAAATAGCGAAAGGGAAATAGTTCAAAAAAGTTCAAAAACTTCAAGATGATGGCAAGTACGTCTATAAATTAGACGCTTGGTAGGTTTGATAAAATACTCTATGAGATGAAGATTGTGGGAGTGACGTTGTCAAACAGTGTTATCAACGAAAGGTGTCTTGACAAACTAGGAAAGAAGTGGTTGACCTTCATAACTATGTTGGAAGCCACACAAGATCTATCAAAAAAATGTAGTTTGAAGAATCAGGTTCTGAACTAGATTATGAAGGGAAAATGAAAGGAGAAGTCATCACTCAAGAACTTGCACTTCAGATATGAGGAACTCCAACTGAGTCAGATGATGATAACTTCAATGAGGATGAGAAAAACAGGCTTATCGCAAATGGAATTGGAAAAATATTTAGCGGTCGATGAGGCTCAAGTCCAAAATCAAGTTAATATAACTCGAATGGACCAATCATATGTTTTGAGTGCAACAAGCTAGGTCATCCTATCAGTGAATGTCCTCTCCAACAAAAGGAAATTTCTCATACAAGGGATAAAAAACTCTTAAATATAGTAGCAACTTTACGGGGTCATGACATCTCAAATATAGACTCAAAACCAGAGAAGGGAGCACAAATGTGTATGAAGACGGTTATTCACGAAGATAATGACATCAAAACCGAGACTAATATTGACTACTGCATAATGGTGAAGGATAACTTGAAGAACACACTTAAAGAAAAATGGGGTAACCTTTGATCATGTTGAATCCGCATTCAATTCTATGACCAAGAAACAATTGTTTACCATGCTAACCTATGTTGTCTCTATGACAGAGCAATATTGAAGCATCAGTATGGAACCGATATCAAAGAACTAAGGGTTAAAGTGGAAGATTTGAGTAAGTCTTCGACTGGAAATGAAAATGGTGTCATCGATAGTCTAGATAAGAGAAATATTAACTTTGTTGGTCCATTGAAAACTAGAATTAACATACTTCCATGTTGGACACAAGAATAATTGAAGTCCCTTTTAGATTACAAAAAATCATTGAAAAGGGAATGTGAAGCTATCTCAGCCATGGTAGCCAATGCAAATGTCAAATTAGAGTTTCAGTGAAATACCCCTAACCTTTAAAACTTAATTAAATGACCTACTAATGATCTAAGATGGTTAATAAACATCTAAATATTATTGGGGAACAATCTAAAAGATCTCAACAAGGCAAAACACGCCTTAAGATCGGTAAAGCCAAAAATGTGCTTTAAGACACCATAAAGATTGTATGACCTCAAATAGGATCCAAAGTGGATTCCTAAGTGTTATAATGAAGTAAGGAACACAACAAAACTATTATCAAAGAAAGCTAAGCTCAGAAGCACCTTGCAACACAAAATGTGCACTAAAATACCTTAAAGCACGTTTTTGTGAGATTGCCTTCTAAATTGGGTTTTAATGGGCTTAAAGGTTATAATTACCTTTAAATATGATATTTATCATATTATATCATATTAGGAATTTAATTCCAGAAATTTACAAATTTTTACAAATTTAATATTAAAATATTAATAAAACCCTAAAGTGGGGCCCGTTCGAGTCAATATTGACCAAGTATGGTCAATGGTCAATTAATTGACCCAATTGACCAAGGAATTCGACAGGCAAGGAGGAGAGGAGACAGCTCACAATCATTGTTAGACAAATTAGCTACCTAATACCAAATTTGCAATAGTAAAAGTACTTTTATTACTTTTCCATTTCAATTAAGCCTTTCCAATCATTCTTCTTCACTCACCTTGCTTCCCAGCCGATTCCAGCAGCCCCCCACCTCTCTTTGCTTCTCCATTTTCGTGGTAACACAGCCAAACTCAGAGGAGAACAGCAATCACCATTGGTAAGCTTATTAAGCTCTTAAATGTTCATTTTCTTCACAATTTCTTCCTCTTTCCATGGAGCAAAGCATCAACCACTTCCATCAATGTTCTTAGGTTGTTATGGAGGTTAAATGGAGGGTGTATCTCGGCATTAACAAGGGAAGAAGGTGGAGAAAGCTAATCTTGTTCTTAAGGTATAAAAATGTGCTCTAAGCACATATCTTTTGATTCCCTTCAAATTCGGCTGTGAAACTTTGTTTCTAAGCTTATAATCTTCATTTTAACATACTTATCCAGTTGGTACTTCAAGAGCTTCGAAGTATAACCAGATCCAAGCCAAAAACACCATTTTAGGCATTTTAAACAAGGTAAAGATTGGCTACCTTCTAATCTGAGTTATACCAGTTTAAAGCTTGGTTTTAGTAGCTCTTTTAACACTCTTTGCCTACTGTAAATACAGGCCGAGATTAACCTTGTATACCTTGGTGTTCTAAGGTAAATTTTACCTTGAAAATTGACATTAAACACTTCTTATGGTTAGATCTTGCTTGGAGACTAATCATGCCTTAATTGATGTTTGAAAACATGTAAACTAAGCTGTGGAAAATAGATCTCCATACAGCCGTGGCCAACAAGGCATATACTAGGCAAAAACAAGGTATAAATCACTTAAACCTTCACTTGGTATATTAATATGTGCTTATACATATTTATATAAATTGTGCCGTGAGTGAACAAAGTATTTAAGGTCTTATTTTGACCTTAGGTGATTAAGGAATGGTTTAGTAAATTTTATAACAAATTAATTAGCATAATTGTCAAATTTAAGACATTATGTGGAAAATTGGTAAATAAAGAAAACATATGTGTAAGGGCCGAGAGTTTAAGGCTTTTATGGACATTTATGTGTAATTTATTTTATAAGCCAATGTTTGTAATAAGGCCATGTACTTTAGGCCATTTTATTTATGCATTTATAAGCTTTTAATTAAGTTTAGGTGCTAAATATGCATTACCGCATATTATTGGGGTTATAGTGTAATTAAATTAAAATTTGGGGGCTATAAAAGGATATAGCCGAAAATTGGAGATTTAAAGGAGTTATATAAAAATTATAAGATTACATAAAGTTTTGGGGTTAAATGGTAATTTATGAAAGTTATGGGTGTAAACCGTAATATATAGAAATTAATGGTCAAGGAAATATTAAGGTGGTCAACCTTGACCATATGGTAGGTTTTGACCAAATTAAATAAGTTAGATAACTTATTTAAGGTTTTATAACAAGTTATGAATTTAATTGTAACAATTTTATAACATATGTGGTGAATATGTTATTACCGAAAATAAAGGGTGTAAAATGGTATTATAAACACCCATGGGCTATTAGGAATTTATTGAGTTGATTTTGGAATTAGAATGAACATATATATGTAATATATAGTTATTATGTCATTATGACACTTTGAAATAAAAGATGTGGTGGAATGGTAATAACCGATTATATATGGGTTAGTAAGGGTAATTATAACCCTTTGGTGAAATTTGGTGATTTTTAGAATTATATAAGAGTATTTAATGAGATATGTGTATAATATATGGTTTTAATGTTATTATCAAACTATATGTTATAAATTGGGCCAAATGACAATTATAGAATAATATTGGGTCTGTTCGGAATTTACAAAAATATAACCATAGGTTATACCATTTTATAAGTTAAAATGTTATATTTTATGAGATATATAACATGGTATAAATAATGGGGTGAATTTGTAAATAAAGGAGAGTATGGTATATGAAAAGAATATGGTTTTTATAAGGTGCCCATGCGGCAATAATAAATAGTTTTGCATAAAAACTATATGTTATAAATTAAAGGGAATAAAAATATCATAATATATGATATTAGTACATGGCATAACATTACATAATGTTATGTGGTCAAAATGGAATTTAAATAAATTCAAGGGCTGTACCGAAATATTAGAGGTTGGAAAATGAATCCTAGACTAAGTCTATAATGTTATATATGTTATAACAATTATTTGTTTAGATGGAATTAATAAAAGTAAGAATAATCACATTAAGTAATGTGACAAACTATAAATAAATAGGATTCATAAACCAAGGAATTTGTTAATTAAACCTTGGGAGTTGTTAAGATACAACATAAAATGTTACATAATATTAGGATAATAATCTTAATATAAGTTGTACAATATAGTACAACTAAAGGGAAAAGGCATCTAGTAAAAGATGATAAAAATGTAACATATAATACAAGAATTTATAACTCATGGAATTACCTTGTGGTAAATATATATACACGTACCAGAAAAATGTATATAAGAATGAATATATACTTTGGTTAGAAAACCATGTATTAAAATGGGTGGTGGAGAAACAAACCTTAGGAAAAATAAATACTAAGGTGAGATGTATGATAAATGATTAAGATTATACATGCAATATAGTGACAAGCTATACAATGTACAAATGTGTATTAAATTACATGTGGTAACAAACGTTTAAAGTTAAGTATATTAATATACTCGACGTAACCACGCATGAAATATGACGTTGTTCCAAATCCCGAGTTAAACCGAAAACCCGACAAACGTTATCAGTTAGTAATGGGGAATAAACCGGGATGGATTAGTAATGGTACGGGGTACTGTAGTGTGTTGTTAGTATGAGATGCTGATGCATAGTGTGATGCATATTGATAGATTGTTAGAGACGACACGAGGAGCATCGGATCTAGCTGAATCATACTCCACCGTAATACAATCAGGGTGAACGGTATGTTATTTATGTGGCTTGATTGTCTCTGAGGATTTCCTCAGTTCAGACATTGTGTGAAAATCTGTGATAAGATTGAATGTCTGTTTGTGTGAATTAATATGCTTGAGTTGTGTATTAATGCTGCTTTATTATTACTGTCGTACGATAACAGTACCGTTCGTATATATGAACATATTATAAAACGAACTAGCGGCAATGATGCTATCTTATATGTGTAATATAAGTAACGTAAGTAAAACGTTGTAGCATCAGAATAATAAGATATATATTCTATCTGAGACTTATATACGGAGCATTGGCCTTTTTAACGCCGCTCTCGTATCTAACACTGGATCCCGAGTCGACATACTCAGGATTGGACTAACGACCTTAGTCTGTTGTGTTAAGGAAGATAATAAAACGATGCGATGGTATAGAGATAAGTTTATCAAGAGGATGTGACTCTTACTGTGAACTGTGATCCATTAACGATACTAGGATACCGTGTGGTAACCGTAAGTATCAGGTAATTTCCAACGAACTACAGATTGTTCGTAGGTCGGAGACTCTACCGCTGGAGTGGCTACTGCCGTGGGTGACCCGCCATAAGAGATGGGTAACTTAGAGACACGTCGTTCTAACGAGACGTTGTCATTAGACATGACTGAACAATTATGAACGACTATATCAACTCGTACATTAGGCGAACATTATTTGGGCTTGCATGCCAAAGATGAGGGTTTATACTCGTTTATAATTCTCGTTGTTTCGCCTTGTTGTTCATTGGTTGTGCTTTGTGGTTATGTGTGGTATGTTGGTGGATTTGTTTGAACGAGCTATTGTGCTCATATTGTGTGTTGTGAACTGGATGTGTCGAGTCGTTGTACTCATGTGTGGTTTATGGTGGATTGTTTGGTCGAGTGAGTCGCCGAACTCAATTATGAACTGTTAAGTGTTTGTTGGAATGGAGTCTCTGTACTCCTATAAGCGTTGTAGCGCTTTCAGTGGTTTATTACGATGCGATGTGTGAAGCCGGGGGCTTGTTAGTTATTTGAGTTCACTGCAATATATATTGATGCTTTACAGTTTTAACATTAAAATACTTGCATGAAAATGAATTGCATGCTCTCGACCAAATAACTGAGGGTCCGAGGGGGCATGACAGTCATGTAGTAACATACTCAGCAGGGGCTGATTCCATACCACAAACAACCATTTTTGCAGGTATGCAGCTTCCGGTGTCGGCAAAGAGGGGGACGCGCTGGGTAGTTTAATTACAGTTGTTTAAATATGCACTGTTGCATTTTGATACGAACTTAGAAACGTGTATAGGATTGGGATACTTAGAATGCTCACTGCGAATGTATTTTATATTGGTTTGGGAAGGATAGATCTATCTCTTGTTGTCACTGCGAGAAATTGTTTCGTATTTAAGAATATATCAGTAAGTACGTTATTACTCGTATGGGCGAGTAAGAACGGTGACACCAGTAGTTCAATTGTTGAGATTACCGCTGCGATTATAATGTTAAGTAAGATGATTAGGAGCCGATTAGAGTAGGGGTGTTACATTCAGACTTCGACTAATCCTACTTGGTACATTAGAAAGGCGAATTTGAAGCAAATGATGCAAAAGAATAACTCTGACAAATGAGGCTTAAGATATAATTCTTAGACATACATAGTCTAGGACTGAGAAGTTAAAGACTAAAACTATGGGATCTCAGCCAAAAATTCATGTCGATATTGTCATCAACTAGGACACAAAATCAAATGGTGCCCCAAATTGTTGAAATAACAATTGTGAGAAAAATTAGCAAGATAAAACTCATCCAAAATCAATAGGTCACACACTAAAGGGTGGGTTCTATTAAATATTATAAGTCTGTGTCTACAACTGAACTCAAGTAGGTATGGGTATCTAAGACTAATAAATAAACCCAATCAGACTCCCCAAGAAGTCTGTTAAACTCTTTCAGATTTGTCATCTCCTTCATAGTGACAAGACCATGACGCACTTTTAAAGCTTCATAATGAAATCTCGGTATAAGGCTCACACAAATATTCCCTACCCGTAAGGCTTGTGACTTAGTTTATTTGGCAAAAGGAGGAAATTTGTCATGGACATATGATATCGATGTTGTATGTATATATCTAACCCTATTTGGTTATGAACAAAAATGCAACGATTCAGGGGGAATCATTATCTCAGGGGGAATCTCTTTCGGTTCAATACTATCTAGGTTTGCCACATCAAAAAGGGGGGAATTGTTAGTGCAAGTTTTGATTTGCAAACACATTCTTGAACTGGAGATCACAGATAGTGCAAATATTCAGCCTTGAACTGAGCTTAACTCCAACCAATGCTATATTTTAGGAGGCTCAATTATGAATAAAATCAGTTAAAATTTTACCAGATTCTTATATAAGAAATATCATATTTAGATATAATTTTCATGTTTTAATTCAATATTGAGCGGCATTGTAATTAGATAGATTAATCTAGTTATAGATATAATTTCTAGTTTGATAAATAAATTTAGAAAAAATATAGGAAAATAAAGATCTTATCAAAAAGATCTATAATTAAGACAAATTAGAAGGATCAATGAGTCGTTCCAAAGAGAAAGAAAAGAGAGAATACTGAATCATCGTTCTAGCGTTCTACATCATTCAATTTGGAGGTTTTTTTTATAGTAATCAATTGGTGTTGTAATTGTGAGAGAGATTTACTTTGAGAGAACGCAAACACATAGGGTTCTTAGGTACGTGATACTCAAGTAAGTGAGACGCAAGAGCGGAGACAAGGGGGGCGGGTGAGTGTGCGCCCCCCCCCAACTCCCTCGGGTATATGCTTAAATCAGTTTTAGTTTTTTTGTTATAAAGTTTATTTTAGATATTTGTTTTGTAAAATATCACCATGATATCACTAAATTTTATCTATTATCAATTCGATTTCTATTGATATGTAATATTTGTGTTAGAATTATATTGTAAAAAATCATTTTTAGTCTATAGTAAAAATAAAATTCTCAATATTTTGGGAAAATTACACCCCCCACCCATGTGGTTTAACGTATTTACATTCTCCACCCACGTGGTTTAGGAAATTACTTTCCCCACCCATAAGCTTTACCACGTTTTACTTCCGCTAATAAAATGTCATCTCTGTTAGTATGTTCCACGTGGCACTTGACACGTTGGATTGAGCTTGCTGAAGAAATTGAAGCTATGCCACCGTGTTTCTCTATCCCACCCAACTGTCTCTTTGCTCTTCTGTCCCACTTACACTGTTGTTCGTTTTCTCATATCGAGCTCGTGCATTATCAGTTCGCGCGTCTCATGCTGTCGAGCTACTTTCGTCTCGCTCTTCACATCCGAACACATCTGACCTGCGGACCCTAGACAGTCAGTAAGCTATTCGAAACTAGTTTGTGTCGAGCATCATTCTAGGGTTTGTTATTTTGTTTGTGATTTTTTTTTATTTAAAACCCCATGTTGAGCCCAAATTCAAGGGTTTATGAACTATCGTACTATACACATTGCTCAATTTGAAGTTTTTTGTCTCGATTTATCCTGTGCCTTTGGTCAATTTGAGTGTGTATCTATATTGGTGGAGCTGAGTTGGCGTGAATTGCTTTTGTTCGACATGCTCTCGAACTTTAACTGCTTCTGTTCGACTGCATTATACTCATTGGTCAATTTGAAGTTCTTGATGTCGAATTTACCCTCTGCGTTTGCTCAATTTGAGTGTGTATCTCTACTAGTTTCGGATACTTGGTCTGAATTGCTTCTGTTTGACCGTTTTATATGCATTGCTCATTATGGATCAGATTTATTAAGCATGGCAAAAGTTCTATCTATTTAATTCAGCTAAATGTACACGGTTTTATGATACACTTGTACTAATTTTGAATTTTTTTGTTACTGTTTGTGGGTTAGCTTGTTGGAGTTGCTGGAAGTTGCTTGTAGGATGTTCGATGTGCTGGTGTACGAAAGAGGATACTGCTTAGTGCTTAGTGTAGCTTGAAGTTGCTTGTAGGATGTTCAATGTGCTGGTGTGCGAAAGAGGATATTGCTTTGTGCTTAGTGCAGCTTGGAGTTGATTGTAGGATATAGGATGTTCGATGCTTTTTTTGTCAGATTGATTATGAGATCATGATGTAAACATGGTTGTCTTTTGATTATGGGAACATGATGTAACATGGTTGTCTTTTCATTATGGGAACATGATGTAAACATGCTAATGCATCAAGTAAACTCAAAGGTTCAGTGAAAACTAGTTTACATTCATGAAGACTGTCAAATTCACGATCAAGGGGCCTATGGGTTGCAGTTCATAAGCTTATACTATACCAGAAGCAGTAACAAAGTGAACTATAGCTTTAGGATAATCAAATATAAGAATATACCAATGATTCCTGTTTAAAATGTTGTTTGTTGTATCTAAAAAGTGTTTTATATCAAATTACTGCATGTGGCTATTTTTGGGGTGACAGATAAGCTGTGTATCTGTACAAAAGGGTAGTCAGATGAACTTTGTAATCTATTGTGGCTGAGTAGCAAGTTTTTGGTTGAATGAATCTCTTAAGCTAGAGCAGGTTTGTATTGTTTATGTTGTTATATCAGATTGATTAAATCAGGTGCAATTGATCAAATATAGGTGTAACAGCTGGATAAAACAACAAAGAAGGAATTACCATTAAAGAACCTCAGTACTGCTACATTGTAGTATGTTCGATAGATCGAACCAATCAACATAATGTTGTTACATAAAAACAGAACTACTAATACAATAACAACACTACAAAAGTAACTGCCTAAACTAAACTAATTTTAAATACAAAAGTACAATAGCAACAACTATCCCATAAGACACAATAACAAGCTTGTTGAATTCAGTCTTCAAATCTGCTATGTCTCTTTGAAGCATATTGTTAACCTCCATCAACTCATCCCTGAGTTGTCGTTGATGTTGTTGACTGATCATGTTGTAATTAAGGTCATTAGAATTGACCTCTCCACTGTATATTTCATGCCTAAGTAGATGGTCATTGTGCTCCTCCTCATACCACCACTTGAACAATCGAGTATGGCAGTCACATCGATACAACAGTTTGCTGGGATTGTCAGATGTCTCTAAAATATATAACTGAGCATTTATCTTACAACTACACTTCACATTCACAAACGTGAAGTGACTATTGCTTTTTCTGTTGCTTGAAGATGACATAGTATAGAGTCTAACCTACTTTGAGTGAATAAGATCAGCAGTCAGAAAATACATTAGAAGCAACTCATTTGATAGACAAGGAGATTTTAGGATCATAGCTCATCATCAGAAATATCCATTACAATATAGAGTTATATATATGATATTGAGCTCAGATTAGGATTTAAGCCCTATCATCATAGCCATATGCAGTAATACTAGTAGATCACATAGCAAAGTGGAGCAACACCAGTTTTCTTCTTGTATGGTTAGGAGCAACAATGACCATCTACCAATGTCGCTTCAACTGTCCCAATGAGAATTTAATGGTGGTGCTTCAACAATAATGAAAGTCATTGACCAAAATCTGGGAAAACGGAATTGGGGGCTTCTTTGGAAAAAATATCATAATACAATTCAGAATCACACAGGCAGTTACCAAAGTCATCATATCTATATGCATTAATACTAGTAAATCACATAGCAAAGTGGAGCAACATCAGTTATCTTCTCATATGGTCAGGAGCAACAATGGCCATTTACCAATGTCGCTTCAACTGTCCAAATGAGAAATAAAGTGTGTTGCTTCAACACTAGTGAAAGCCATTGACCAAAATCATCATAATGCAATCAAGAATCACACAGGCAGTGGCCAAAGAATCACAAACCCTAGACAGATGCTCGATAGATGCAAAAATCGACAATTAGGGAGCTAGTATAGGGGGCTTTAAATCAGGAGCAACAAATTCACAAACCGGTTTCAACAAATGCTCAACGCATTGAAAACTAGGATACGACACAAACTGGTTTCGAATAGCTTGCCGACTCTCTAGGGTTCACAGGTCAAATGCGAAGATAGCTCGAGAGCATGTCGAACTGAAGCAATTCACACCTAGTATTGAAACCAATATAGATACGCACTCAAATTGAGCAAAGGCAGCGGATAAATCGAGACCAAAAACTTCAAATTGACCAATGGGTATAATATGGTACTTCACAAACCCTGGAATGATGCTCGACACCGTCACACAAATCCTCGAATTAGGGCTCGACAGGGGATTTTAAATCAAAAAATTCACAAACAAAATAACAAACCCTAGAATGATGCTCGACACAAACTGGTTTTGAATAGCTTACCAGCTGTTTAGGGTCCACAGGTCAGATGCGTTCGGATGTGAAGAGCTAGATGAAAGTAGCTCGACAACATGAGATGAGCGAACTGATAATGCACAGCCTTGATAGGAGAAAACGAACAACAAAAAGCGTTACAGAGAGCAAGGAGAGTCGGGGGGATAGAGAAACACGGTGGCATAGCTTTAATTTCTTCAGCAAGATCAATCCAACGTGTCAAGTGCCACGTGGAACATACTAATAGAAGATGACATTTTATGGCGGAAGTTAAAACGTTGAAAAGCTTATGGGTGGGGAAAGTAATTTCCCAAACCACGTGGGTGGATAATGTAAATACGTTAAACCACATGGGTGGGGGTGTAATTTTCCCTATATTTTTAGTTTAGCAATATAGCCTAAAGTAAAACTAATTATTATGTCAGTCTAGTAATCATGTACTCCTTCTATCAATAATACAAGTGTTTTTTTATTACATATTTTATAAATTAAAATGATATTAAAATTACTCAAAATATTTTTTTAGAAGAAGTTTTCAGAAAAAAAAACTATTACTTTAGAATTTTTTTTCATATTATTAGCATTAACGTATAATTTAGTATACTCATTTTTTAAAAAGAGAAATAAAAAGATAGGACAACATATTTAGTTTAAATTTAATTTTTATATCAAACATATATCTATATTAATTTTTAAAGTATAATTAAAGACATTAAAAATTTTATATTAATTTAAAAAATAAAATTTATTTAAAAATATTACTCACCCGTTTAACAAATCTATCATTTTAGAAACTTGCACACTTATTAAGAAAAATAAGAAATATAACGCATTTTATATCTAGATAATAATTACTTTTGTATTGAATAAAAGAGTCAGAAGTGAAAAAAATATGACAAAAAGCTAAAATAATTTATATTTTTTAAATTCAAATACTAAAACTACAACTATTAATTAACGTTTGGGCTAATTCTTTGTCGAGCGTGAGTTTTTAATGCGATTGAAACTGTATCTGGTAGACTTGATTGTCTAACTACAATTTCAATAAAGAATTCATTCTTCCTTTTGTATCTCTTACTTGCATTCACCACCAGTAGGGGTGATCATAATGTGTCGGCCGGTCCGACTCGGCCCGTAAAAAGCCCGACAGGCCCGAGTCCGATTGGGCTTCCAGGCGGGCCTGGACATAAAATCAGACCCGAATAAAAAATCGGGTCAGGTCGTGGCACATTTTTTAAGCCCGTGGGCAAACCCGGCTCGACCCGATTTTTTATTTTTTATTATTATTTATTAAAATGTAATATATAAATATTTAACTTTATTAAATTTTTATATAATATATACAAAAATTATATATAATATATAAATTTTAATTTATTATATATATAATATATGAATCTATATTAATTAAAATTTTTTTTATTAATTTATATAAAAAAATTAAAAAATCAGGTCGGGCGGGCCGGACTTCGCAAAACCTAGAAAAAACCGGGCCTAACCTGGCCCGGCCCGAAGCAAGTAAAAAACCGGGTTTGGTTTTTAAAATAGGCCCGACGACCTAAAATTTTCCTCACCCGCGGCCAGCCGATTGATCACCTCTATCACCGGTTAGTCAGTGGTAGACTCCCGTTGTAGAACTGACACGGCGGAGGGTGGACGGCGAAAGCGAATTCGTCGATGATGGAATGTGGGATGCAAAAAAAGCAGCAATTTCAGAATTCGGGAGTAGAGAAAGCGAACGAGGGAAGAAAGAGGCGGGTAGTAGTAAGTAGAGGCTGTAAAGCGAATACAGAATTATAGCTGCCGAATCTGAAGTTCATTGTGCAGTTCTCTTGCGTTTTTATCTCGGCCGAAAAAGTTCAATCATCTCAAGTCTATCTGTTTGAATTCAAAACTACTATGTACAACAAGAAATTGAAATAACGAAGTGATAGAATAGTTCACACCATCTCGATCCTTCGGAGCACAAAGGATACTCAAATCCTTCAGCAAAGCTGATGCTTCTTCCTTAAAAGAAATTCTAACGCTTGTTTTCATCGAGCAAAAATGAAAATTATGGTTCCCCAATGCAAACGCAGTAGAGGTCCGCAAAACAAGCTACGAACTTAAACAAGTGGCAGCTTTTGAGGTCAAGGGTATGCACTCAGAGCTCCTCCTATTGAGTTCAAACACTGGAGTCTCACATCTCAACCTTCTACTACTAAACCCCAGCACACTTCTTCCACTTATCCGCCTCTCGTTCTCGTCATCCTCCTTCCCCTCAGCTGGACGACAAACAATGCTGCTTGTACAACGGCCGATGCGGGTACCCAAATTGCTGGTAATTTGAAGGGCTAAACACCGGGTAATCGTTTCTGGATTTAAAAATCCTGTTAATGTCGAGACAGTTCTCAATCACCCTCGCTTCCTCCTCCATCTTCTTCTTGATTTCCTTCAGTTGTTGCTGCAGGATCGTGTAAGATCCGGGGCAGACATCTGCCGGTTGATAGTGGTAGTGGATTTTATCAGCTGGTGAAGTGCACTTAGGTTTGTGGTGGTTGTTGCAGCAGCTGGAGGTGGAGGAGGTCTTCCGCCTTCGACTCTGTCTCTCGATGTTGAAGGCTCTCCGTCTGGTTTCATCGGAAAGACACGCGTACGCCTGAAAGGTGATACGTCAGTACTCTTCAGATGTTAGAATAACAACGCCTTGATTTTGCCTTGTTAGTTGCAGACGAAAAAAAGAGATTGTTGAGCTAGTTTGTCTTGCTCTTGTGCATGATGTTAGTGTAAGAGAATGTAGCTCTTTTTGTTTGTTTTGAAAGATCAATTATTTCCCTCCAAATCATGAAATGAAATGACAAAAAGTAACAAGCAAAATCAAAACCAGCAGGGTATCTTGAGTGGGACCCAGAACGACCTTATTTTGTTATAGGAATAGGATGCTCTCTTTAACTTTGTTTCTGCATTGAGCTTTGAAATTTATGTCCCTTGGCTAGACTACCAGCATAAAGTTAAATATAGCCAAAAAACCTGCTGCACAACCTAAAACTTTGAATCAAGGCTGACGCTATCTTCAGCATTCAGTTATTTCGATTTCTTGTAATCTAACTTTCTATGCTTTGACTTCTCTTGTCCATATGTATCACAAGGACAAAATTGCTGTTCCTTATTTTATCATCTACCTCAAGGCATTGTAGAAATGATTGAATTGGCATTCTGTCATAATCACATAGTACTTTCAATTATTCTGCTAACTAACTGATTAGTAATATGTACTATTATTTATAAATTACATCAACCCTCCCAGCAATCATAGAAAGATATATTGGTCAGATTAAGCATACCTGTGAAACTAGTTTGAATGCAATCTCAGCCTTGGGATGGTGATTTTTGTCCGGATGAAGCAGCAAAGCTGTGGAGTTAGGGGGACATAAGAAATTAACTCAAAGAAAAACAACAGTTCTGTCTATCACGTATCATTCATTCGATTAAATTGCAGCATCAATCAGTATAGCATTATTTCCACATTTAGAAAGAAGTATTAACAGTAAAAATGGTTAACCCACCGAGCTTGTGGTATTGCTTCCTGATAATCCCGGCATTCGCGTCTTCCTCGACCTGTTTTGGGGGGAGGAAATTAGAATTCTGACGAGGAACCAGACCACATCGTCATTATATAAAACCGTGACGACGATGAACTAGTCAGGACGGCACGGTATTAATTATAAGGAAGGGACACCCGTGTATATCTATGTATTCTGTCTGTATACATTATTAATGCAGACCTTTAGAACAAGATACCAATCAACGAAGGTGGATTTCGAGGAGCGGCGATGATGATGATGATAATTTCCTTTATTGCTGCCGTCGCTGGTGGTTGTATGATGGTGCCTGTGGTGGTGGCTGTGACGGTGATGATGACGAGCGTTTCCGGTAGCAGCGCAACATGAGGAGGTAGTGAGGGAAATGTGCGTTGTAGAATGCTGGAAATTTCATCCGCCAAGCGGGATTTGATGTCGTCGACATCATTCTGATCTGACAATGACATCGCCGGCAATGGAGCGAGATGTTGGCGTTGCTCTGACGCGACTCTCACCATGGTAACGAGATTAAAAAGGTAGAATTACGTTTTGTACGGGAAGAGCGGAAGTGAAAAGGAGGGGGGATGCGAGGTTCTAGAAATTAATGAGCGAATTTAGAGAGGAGGGGACACCTTGTTTTGGGTATACGGCAGGGGGAAAGGGATGTTTATTGTTGTATGATGAATGATCTGATCTCATATCAGAGCAGTAGAGCCAGGAGTGCAGGTTTCTTTAAATTCGTTCTTTCCCTTTTCGGGAGAGAGAGAGAGAGAGAGCAGAAAGAGTTAAATTGAATTCATATCTCATCTGGGTGGAGCAGTTAAGAAAATGAAGCCGCAAGTGTTGCGGAGGGGAGGATCTTTTTGAATGTTGGATCGGTTGGGACTTTGGTGGGAAGAGGAAACAACACTAGACGAGAGGCAGGGGAACGGATCAGGGGAGAGAAGCCGTTCTAAAAATGCGTACGACGTCGTTGAAACCAACGGATGTTTGATTTTTTTCTCATCTCCCTACCTAAGAAAACGATGCATCTACTGTCTTTGCTAGTTGAGTGTGGTAATCCAGTTCTTACTTTTTGGAAGGAGAACATTTCTTTCACCTCAATGAAGTGTAAAGGATGTAGGTGATCTTTGGATACAAGAAGGTTGTTTTGTAGTATCTATCTAGTTAAGGAGTCAGGAATATGTCTTAAAAGCACTGTGGCTCTTTCACCTTTGGTATATGTGAATGGGTGGGTCCCGTATGGGTCCCACGTAAGTCATACGTTCTCTTTCAATAATATACTGTCACATAAAAAAACAATTGTAACAGTCAGACCAAAACAGTCGTAAAACAGCCATACTGAACAAAAACTAAATATTGCTCCGTGTCAAGTATTTTGCATATATGAAAACATCACATTCATCCATAAGTAAATTATTAAAGAAAGTTTATCCTCAAACTTTTGGAGTTGGCCAACATTAACCATGACACTTTTCTTTTTGTTTTGGAAATTATCCAGGACACTTAGACTTATTTTATAGGTTTATGAAAATCCGTTTATCTGATAAGTTTAATTACTTTTTTTTCTTATTAAGTTTTTACTATTTTCTCATATTTTTTTCTTTTACATATATTTTTTTAAAATTTGACTAATAATTAACATCAAATTATCTACAAAAGAATCAGACCTCACCCACCTCAGGCCCTTTAAGTCTAACTCCAACTGATCGATGGGCTCAATGTAGACGGCCGAACTCCTCTTTCTTGTCGTACTAATCGATTAGTCAACAACATTTCACTTAAAATTGTTTTACAGTTTCCCACCAATTGGCTCTGTTCGTGCCAATTGAATCAAAGAGTTAATATGGTACTCGGGGTGACGAATGTGACAACTGAACTTAATTATCACCTTAATTTTGTAGCTACGAGTGGGTGGGTATAAATGGACTAGTACTATCTAGCACTTGAACCATCAATCGATTTCAAGAAAAAACAAAACACGAGAAACCATCAACCATAGTGCCCTTTCATAACTCACTTGTCCCTTCTGCTCGCCAGCTTCCTCTTTACAATATACTATGCTTTTATGACTTGTGTTTGTTTTTTAAACAGTTTGCGAGTTAACTGTGCTCTTCTAGGACAGCGGCAGACAGCTGCCTGCGATAAAAAAGCATGAAAAATCTCGTGACGCGCGACCCCCACACACTCTACAGTGGACAACAGGAGAACTACCAACTTTTGACCTCCTCGGTGAACGAATATGTACTGTTTTAGCTACTATAAACTGTGTGAATCTATATATGCAGTGTACATACCTTCTTTCGATTGAAAAATAGTATTGCTTGTATTGTAGCTGGTGTGGTAACGCCTCTCCGAAGTCCAATTAATGGGCTCGATGTGGATGACCCAACTTTTAATTATCTCTTGTCGTATTAATCAATTAGTCAACCATGAGATCGAAGAATTTACGTTATCGTCCTTCGTAACAAGGCATCATCCCAGCTCAATAAGATAAGAGGCATAAGCAAAATGTGACGACCTTTTCTTAGAATATATGATTATATATACATTAATTCTTGACTTATAATATGATTTAACAAACGATAAAATCTAAATTGACATGGGAATGGTGTGGAGCATTGCGAATAGATAATGAAGTCATTCAGGTTACACACAAAACATGCGGTGTATCCTGATTAGTTAACAACAACACATGATGTGAACATGACTCCCTCCATCCGACCTCCTAAACATCCATCCGATCGTTCACCGGTCTCATTCTCTTCTTGCTCATCCTTCTTTCTCTTCTTCGTATGCTACTAATGATTGAAGTCTTTGAGAAAGTTACAATTAAGGATCTTGTTGCGCATTGCGCTACCCTGGCTCTCACAAAGGAGGAGGGTGAGCTGATGGATGTAGGTGGCTTGAGGAGCTTATCATGCCACGATCGTATGATAGACGCCTCTTGTCCAAATCCTTCACAGTTAAGCCGCCGCATATTAAAGCTTTATAGAAGCTTTGCTAGCAAGGGCTTGACAACTAGAAGACGGTTTTACAACCCAACCGACAGGTAAATGTCTCTTTTTTAAAAATTTGAGAAGATCGTCTCCTTACATGTTGTTTTGTCAAAGGGACATTGGTGTTTTGATGGTTCTCTTTTGGTTTTCCAACGAATTGATAAGAACAAAGAGCCTCGTGAACATGATTTCAACCGGTTCACGTTGTGGGCTAGAGTGCATGATGTTCTGTTTGCCTATCGACATAAAGAGATGGCAAGAAGATTAGGAAATCGTTTGGGTTGTTTTTTTTTTTTTTTACTACGGAGAGGATGAGGACCAAATCAGTGGTGAATTCATGCAGGTTAAATCCCTCTTCGATGTCAAAAAGCCAATTCTCAGATGGATCTCTATAAATGTGACTAATCAACCTAAAGTCCTTCGAATTACCTATAAGCGAATGTCATCGATTTGCTTTCAATGTGGACTTTTCATGCATGCAAAGAAATATTGTCTCGTACAAGTGACGATGGCAGAAGGAACTTCTTCATATGGATCATGGCTAAGGGATCAATCGATAAGGCCTAGTCAGCATTCTCTCTCGGCTCTAAACGAAAGCGCTTGGATGACAACTTTCGGTCTGGCAAAAACAATTGATAATGCTTGCCCTAATCATGCTTTAGGTAGGGAAGGAAAGGTGGCGGGTGATAGAAGCCAATCAGGTTCACATGTGAGGGGATCTTCATCGGCTACTTCTTCTAAGGATTCTAGCAGCTCTCACGGTCATATGAGAGGTAAAGGGGCTGAAGAGATTGTAGTCAAGAGTGGTATGGGTAAGGTCCCTGGATCAGCAGGTCTCTAAAGGGTTCCATGAAGGAGCTAGGCACTCACACTCTATAGGACTAGAGAACAAAAAAGGGAGGGTACTTCTTTGTCCAGCTCCGTTCCCCACCCGCAAGAGATTTCGCTGATTGTGGATCTCTTGCAATGATCGGCACCTGAATCAGTTCTTGTGCCCCCCCCCCCCCCCACCAGCACCACCACCACGCTATAACTTGCTCTAGATTGCAACCAATTATGATATTTTGATGTTTGGATTATAATAATCTTACTCTCTAGACTAATCCTTTGTTTCATTGTTCTGCTGTTAGTGTCTGTTAGGATTTATTTGGTTGCTTAGAATTGTCCTGCTCTTGGGTTTTGGTGATCTCGGTAAGTTTCACCTGTGGCTTGCAAGCTAACACACGCAGCATCCCATGTTGGATTAGGCTGCATATAGTAGTTGCTCAGTTCGCTTATCCAAGATTGTGGTCTTGTTGTATTGATTGTGTACAGGTTGGTTTGTGGATGATAATAGAATCGGTTCTTTGAACTTTCAAAATAAAATACATGATAAATAACCAATTAACCATATGCATCGGTGGGCGGTAAGACAATGCTCATTCGAATTAAAGAGAGTGACACTCAGCTCATATTTTCTTGGCTATAGCCAAATGTAGTCATCTCTGGTTATAATTGTACAATAAGTTAGTCTACTTAAAGTATAATTTTGTGCATGTCGAATGTACAAATTTTGTCGCAAACTGATTGTACAATTTATATGTGATTATAGTACAACTTTGTTTTACTATATGTATAGTTAATGTAGCGCGTATACTTATATTTGGGTGTAGCAAATAATGATCAGTTTTAGGTACGATATATGCAGTTATCTCTGGATACAATTACATTAGTATTTTGCATACACTAAAGTACAATTACAACAAACTTATAGTATAATTTTGTAAATCACTATATGCATTGAATACATTTTCAATAACGTCAGCATGCAAAGAATGCATTTATATATATACAAGAATACAATTTATATATACTAAAAGTACAATTTTTAATGACTATAAGTACATGTGTGTAGTTATCTTGCATACATTAGGATGTAACAAAAAAAAAATTAGTGAATTCTTGGCTACATTTAATGTACTTTTAATGATGAGTATTTGTACATTTAATTGTGAATTCTTGGCTACACCTAATGTAGGCAAGAATACACGTCATATATAGCTGTTAAATGTATAATGTGTAGTTTTGTTTTACTATATGTGTTGATGACTACATGTAGTTGTATCAATACTTGTTATTGAGAAAATTGGATTATGAAGAAGAGTTTCTTCCTTTTGTTCAAAGAAGAACAATCCAACAAGACTCATTGTTGATATGAATGTCAAACAATCTATATGTCTTGGCTACACCTAAAAGTAACTAGAGATGAAAATTGAATGATTAATTGATAGGAGGTAAGTTTAGAGACGTGTATGGCGTAAGTGATTAAGAGTCTCGAGCACTTAACTGCTCTATACTTGTAAGATGCTTATCGCTTATGATATAGACTTTTGGCCTATTCTCTAATTGCCAAGAAAAATTAAGATTACTATAGTCATTGTACATATCTAAAAACAAAATTGTACATCAAACATATAAAAACTATAGATTCATTGTATATCAAAACTATTCATCCATAACACAAATTTGTACTTTCAATCAAGTAAAGTTTTTCCTTAATTAGTATACAAGTTTTGTTATTAAATATATTACTAATGTAACCATATTTAATTACAAAAGGTTGTCGCTAAGAATTGATATTCAGGATTGGCATAGTGTAATATGTAGGTTCCAGATAACCCACAGACTGATCTAATGTTAACCACTTTGTGGTATGATATTTGATGGCTTATATGTGATGATTGACAATAGTATGAGACACAAGGGTTTATGTGGTTCGATCTCGAATGATCTAGTCCATGGGGAGTTGACAGAGGTTCTTAGTAGAATTGAGAGAATACAAACGGGAAGAGAGAGTGAGTATTCTTGTGTTGTTGTGTGTTATTGTATGTGTTTCTTATTGTGCCCGTCCTTTTGATAAATGAGACATTGATTTACATTTATAGAGAAGAAGACAAGTTGGCCGACTTGTCTTCCTGACTTGCTTCCAGTCTTCTAGCTGGATTGATGACGAGGGTTACAACCATGTGGAGTATGGCTGACGTCATCTAGGATGAGCTTGTTAGAGAGGAAGCTTCCTTGCATTGCTAGGCCGTTCCTTAATTATGGAAATGAGACATGTTATCTTGGGGTATTAATGATATGTCAGGGAGGTGTGTGAGTTGGTAAGCACGGGTGTTTGAGTTGGTAATGGTGGGTTGATTAATGAGACTGATAGGACAAGGCGTCAATGGTGAGCATACTGAATCATGAGTGATTTTTTGTGGCGAGAGAATTTGGTTGGGGCTCTAGCTAGTGAAATCCGGCTAATACTTGCTGGGGACTTGAGGCTTCCTTCCTTGATTGGATTTGGCTGGGGCTCTAGCTGGTTGTGGGCTCTTCACCCGGGTACATATGTTTATGGAAGGGGAATATGATTAGGTCTTCTGATGACATGGTTAAAATGGAAATGATTACACGGTACCCATTACAGTCCCCAAGTCTTGCTTTTTAAGTTTGCAAGATAAGCTTGACTTAAGTTGTTTGTGACACTCTTTGTCATGTACAACAACTCTAATCTTAGCCACAAAGCCAATGTAGTCTTCTCCTTGGCAACCTCCCTTAGAACATCATTGGAGAGATAGAGTTGAATAGTTGTCAAAGCCTTCTGATCAATTCTCTCCCATCCTTAGCAGTCATGGTAGCAGGTTTTGTGCCCAAAGCTGGATGCCAATCATTTTGGCGTAGAATGGCTTGCATTTTAATTTTCAATAAGCCAAACTTGACAAAAACAGTCAAACTTCTCAGCATTAAATTTCGTAGTCCTCTTTGGTGAACTACCAACGAATAAAAGCTATAATACCACTTGTTAGGATATAACGTGGAAACAAGTTGGTAGATATATAACTATGACTATGAAAATAAAATAAAGTGAGAAGCGGGACACAATATTTTTTACGTGGTTCGGCTATGCCTACTCCACGAGTGGTGAGGAACAAAATTCACTATATGTGTATAGAGTATAATTTACAAAGAGAGAATGAGGCATTCAAAATATCATAAGGGAGATAATTCAAACTGATTCAAATCTCACAAAACCTCACAAGTCACTTATAAATGCGACTAAGTCACTTATAAATGTGACTCCAAAACTCTCAGTATTTTTTCTCTTAACAGAAACTCTCCAACTCTTCAAAAAAGGGAGAAGATTTCTTGATGCTTGGATGGATGAGAAATGCCAACACAAAGACCCCTATATAAAGGTCTGGTCATGACTGATCACTAATCTCTAGAGTCTTCAAAACGTCCATGAGTTATGATAATAAACCACATAAAACTTCCCATTAAATACGCACTTAAAGCATGATACCTAGTGATAGTATGTGGAATAACATAGCTACCATAAGTTAAAGCAAAACTCCATCCCTTAAACTCTCCACCATAATTAATATAGATAATGGTTTCAAAGAATTAAAGGCAACTTTTACATGTAGGATGTTTTCAACTCATCGTTCAGGTTCATCTTGACTAGGTTGTAGCTGGAAAAGGCGTCGAGGAAGCTAAAGAACAAGCTTTGTGCCGCTGAAGTGACCAATTTGTCTATGAATCACCACGGATAAAAGTCTTGTGGGCAACTATCATTTAATTTCTTGAAATCGATACACATACGCCATTTGTTGTTGTATATTCTGACTAGGACTACATTGGATAGCCAGAAGTTGTATGTAATATGCCTAATCAAACAGCCTCCAAAAGCTTGGTCACTTCCTTCTTGACCGCGACATCTCACTTTAGCCCAATGGCCCTGCTTTTGACGATTCAGTAATCGAATCGGATCCACCATGAGGTTGAGCTACACTACGAACCGGTCAATCCCAGGCATGTGTGTTGGTGTCCAAGAAAAGGTTATTCTTTTGAAGACAATAAAGCTTATTAGAGAGGTGCGAGTTGTGTCACAAAATGCATCGCCGATATTAAGGAATTTTCTTGGGGAGTCATAGTAGGGGTATACATGGTGAGAGTTTTCACCTTTACTTGACTTCAGTAGAGGAGGAGGAGGAGGCACGCCACTGGGTGGTTTGAGGGTCGGAGCCGGGGTTTTCTGTAACACCCCTAATCCTAAACCTGTAATATCGTCGCATGTCGTAGCATAATAAATAATAATTCGCAGCGGAAAATAAAACTATCTACCTTGGTGTTACACGCCGTTACTCACCCTTGTGAGTAACAAGGCATCCTTACTCCTTCAAAGATTTCAACTCCTCACGCTGTGAAGAACAGATACTGATCACTCTAATTATTACAAACCAAACCAAACTAAATGAGCAGCTAACTAAATACAACAATCTCCTTAATACAAAACATAAATAAAACCAAAGGTGTTTGTTGAAAACACAACTGATACCCCCGTGTTCCGCACTCCGGCTTGAGTCTTCTTCAATAACCTGGAATGTTTGGCCCATTGAAGGGCTCAGCAATCGAAATGCTGGTATGTTAAATGTAGTCTTAAATCATCCAGATTCCTTAAGTCATTTTAGCCATCTTGATATTAGATTCTTTACATGAAATACCGGTTTACAATAATAACAGTAATAACTGTAATCATTAAACATTCACATAACAATTCACCTGTAAACATCAATGTATAATAGTACTCAACACCAATAACCACACATCAATAATCCATAACAATACCCAACAACCACACATCAGTAATCCTTAACAATAACCAATAATCACACAACAGTAATCCTTAACAATAACCAATAAGATACACGTATTAAACTGTACTTGTTAGTTGGCCACCTGACCCTTATCCCTTAAACCAATCAGTTAACCTTTTCCAATTAATTTCCACCTCAGGCGTCATGTCAAGACAACCCTTAATAACTTATTAATGGACGATAGTCCCCTGGGTTCCAATGGAACCGTTACCAGCTGACCTTATGGCCCTGGATAATATTTTGACCGATTCGGTCGAACCTGTGCACCAACGGCAGTGCCCTCCGCCATCCTCGAATGTGACTGATGGATTCCCTTGAGTGACTCCCCATTGAAGTCTCTCGTAGTGATCACGATGCGCAACCAGAAAGTCGAAACTGTAACACCCCTCTCCATAATCACGTAATAGTCTCTCACGTAGCAAAAAATAAAGCGTCTTACAGCGGAAGAAATAATAACAATAGCAATACTCACTCGGGTGTCACCGGCCATTACTCGCCCATGCGAGCAACGAAGCCAAACTACATCCAACTTCCAACATAAACAAACTGCTAACCGCCGTGATAACGAGAAACTCCTATACATCATACTAAGTCCATAAACCATAAACATTGACAAGTGAGCGTCTACCCAATCCTGAATATACATAACCTTACCATAATACAACTCCATGTGCGGTAATTGAAATAAACTCTATTTACCCTGTTCCCGCACTTCGGCTTCGGCGATAATCAACAACCTGCAATGGTGTAGTATCAGCGATAGACGCTGAGTATGCCGGGCCTGGACCCTAATGGTCACTTAGTCATTTAACCATCTTATTATTAGATTGGTTTCATGCTTTACCATTTTACAGTTATAATCAGTACTGTAATATAAATGTATAATATACATAATCATCCATCCAATCCAAACATTCATTTAATATCTCAAACAACAATTGTATATCGAACGTATCGAGCAATAACAGTATAATGTACAATGTACAATCGCCGTAGCGTATGCCATCCTTTATTAATTTAATTTGGCCTTCAAGGCCCCATCCATATGTACAATGTACAATCGCCGTAGCGTACAGTTTCCATAGTTAATTTAATACCAGTTGGGTGTCATGTTAGGACAACCCTATAACCTCACCATGGACAGTAGTCCTCCCGTACACACAAAGGTGCTCATTTCGCCAGAGGTCCGGAGGCCCCTGACTCTCTTATGTCTCGTAAGACGTCCATATAAAGGCCGTAGCTACCTGACCCACGATCCAGTTTGGGCTCGTTGGGTATAACCTGGAGCGGAACCCAATCGGGTGCCCCTCAGTGATCACAAATGCGCAACCAAGTAGTTCGTAAACTACCGGGATTCCTCACCTCAACTCATACCATCTCTCTCTCATAATGTTTAAGATCTGCTCTTAGTCTTATGGAGAATATAATTACTAGTTAGCTGCCTAATGGGTCTCACGCATACCTAGAAGTAATCTAGGTTATATTCATGTTCGAGATCCATACTCTAGAGACCGACAATGTCGTGACTCGTTTCCTAAGTGTTTTACTTAGGTTACCATATACTTAATATTAATACTATGGTATTATATCAAGTAACCGTCATGTCGTCACAATAACGTATATGTATGTTTATATAAGTCGATCTATAGTCGACGTAGCGTTAGTCCCGTAGGACGCTCGTGCATAAATAAATAATGCAGTAACACTTAATCACATACATGTATCCACACACATAACACACAAGTTATATCAACCAAATCCGAGCCCAAGGAGCTTCCTTAGGACAACTCGGATCAAACCCCTTTACATACCGTTCACCAAGACCTAGGATGCGCAGTGTAGTCCACTAGCTCGTCAAGCGTCCTTGTCTGAAGTATGATCTAAACGGTATTAAAACTATAAGTCAGTCACCATGACTAACTAAATCCGGTACTTCCGAATAACAAGTAACCCCGACAGTTCATCCCTGTTTTCTACAGTCGTTAGTTACGGGTTTCTCTAAACCAGTCGGCTTTGTTACTTTAAAACTCGTATGTCAAAATACTTCAACTGTTAAGTTTAATTCATTATATTTCTTTAAATCTTATCCATCCTTTAATAAAGGTACATAACCTATGGTTGTATGTATGCATGCATTATTATATTATATTGTATTACTTTTCATATCATATCATTTTCTCACCATCCATTATAGAATTGTATTATACTCCATTGATCTTTAGCAAATAATATTTGCATCCAAAACTTACCACCTTATAGTTCGTAACTATTTTCATGTGATAACCACCACCATTATATTATAGGTTTCCAACCATTATATATATCCATCCTTATATACTTTATTCTTGTATATGTATATATTTACCACGTAGGTAAGTTTCATGAGTTTAATAAACTCTTATATCATATGTTACATTTTATCATCTTTTATTAGATGAGTATTCCCATTAGTTGTATTTATTTTATCAACTTATATTAAGATTATTACCCTAATATTATGTAACATTTTATGTTGTATACTTACAACTCCTAGGTTTATTCCATAAATACCTTAAGTTATAAATCTTATTTATTCATAGTTTCACATTATTTCATGTGGAATATCCTTACTTATATTCCATCTAGACCACCTTAATACCATATAATTGTATAACATTTATAACATTATAGACCATAGTCTAAAATTCACATTCCAATCTTTAATAATTCGGTACCGCACTAATCTTTCTTTTTAATTTCATTTTAACCCCATAACATATGTAATGTTTACATATACTAATATCATATATATGATATTTTATTCCTTTAACTTGTAGCCTATAGTTTTTACCAAAACTTTATATTGCCGCATGCATATATATTTATACCTTATCTTTCCATAAACCATAGTCTCCTTTATTTACAAATCACCCCATAATTTATACCATGTTATATATTCCATATAATATAACATTTTTAACTTATAAAAGAGTATAACCTATGGTTATTTTTTTGTAAATTCCGAACAGACCCCAACTGTTCTATAATTGCCATTTGGCCCTATTTAACATATAGTTTTATAATATCATTAAAACTATATATTATACACCTACCTTATTAAATACTCTTATATAATTTAAAAATCACAAATTTCACCAAAGGGTTATAATATCCTTATTAACCCATATATTCTCTCGGTTATCACTATTCCACCACCATATATTTCTCCAAAGTGTCATAATGACATAATAACTATATATTATACATATATAGTTATCTTAATTCCAAAATCAAACCAATAAAATCCTAAAAATTCCTAATAGCCCATGGGTGTTTATAATACCATTATACACCCTTTTATTTTCGGTAATAACATATAATACCACATATGTTAAAAATTGTTACAATTAAGTACTTATCTTATTATAAACCTTAAATAAGTTATTTAACTTATCTAATTTGGTCAACACCTACCATATGGTCAAGGTTGACCTCCTTAATATTTCCTTGACCATTAATTTCCATAAATTACGGTTTATACCCATATCTTTTCAAAAATTACCATTTAACCCCAAAACTTTTTATAATCTTATAATTTTTATAAAACTCATTTAAACCTCCAATTTCGGTTATATCCTTTTATAGCCCCCAATTTAATTTAATTACACTATAAACCCCAATAATATGCGGTAATGCATTTAGCACCTAAACTTAATTAAAAGCTTATAAATGCATAAATAAAATGGCCTAAAGTACATGGCCTTATTACAAACATTTGCTTATAAAATAAATTACACATAAATGTCCCAAAAATGCACTAAACTTTTGGCCCTCACCATATCTTTCCATTAATTACCAATTTTCCACATAATGTCTTAAATTTGACAATTATGCTTGTTTAATTAGTTATAAAATTTATTAAACCATTCCTTAATCACCTAAGGTCAAATAAGACCTTAATATACTCATCCACTCACGGCATATATGTATAAATATGTATAAACACATATTAATATACCAAGTGTAGATTTAAGTGATTTATACCTTGTTTTTGCCTAGTTTAGGCCTTGTTTGATTTCGGCCAGCTTAGGATACAATTTCCACAACTTCTTTTATATGTTTTCCAACAGCAACCAAAGCATAGTTAGTCTCCAAGCAAGATCTAACCATTAGAAGTGTTTTAATGTATATTTCAAGGTAAGATTTACCTTAGAACAACAAGGTGAGTATGGATGGTCTTCGGCCTAAATTTACAGAAGCAAAAGAGCATCAAAAGAGCTACTAAACCAAGGCTTAAAACCGGTATAACTTAGATTCGAAGATGGCTAGTTTTTACCTTGTTTAAAATGCCAAAAATGGTGTTTTTGGCTTGGATCTGGCTATACCTTGAAGCTCTTGATAGATCCACTGAATAAGTATGTTAATAAGAAGATTATAAGGCTAGGAGAACAGGTTTTACAACCGGATCTAAAGAGAATCAAAAGATAAGTGCTTAAAGCATATTTTTGTACCTTAAGAACAAGATTGGGTTTCTCCACCTTCTTCCCTTGTTATGGCTGAGATTTGCCCTTCATTTAACCTCCAAAACAACCTAGATCCATGTATTGAAGTGGTTGATACTTAGATCCACCGAAAGAGGAAAGATTCGTGAAGAAATTAAACATAAAATGACTAATTAAGCTTACCTAGGTAGCAAGCTGTTCTTCTATATTCTTGGAGAGTTAGCCACGGTTTGGAGAAGCCAAAGAGAGGACAGAGAGGCCTTGTCTCAGTTGGGAAGCAAGGCAAGTGAGAGATTAGGTCAAATTTACCTTAAAACCCTTTTTTGACTTGTTTATTGCATTTGGTGATTGATGACTCACCAAGCAGATTGGCATTGATTATTGGAGGGGATGGAGCCTGTCAATTGGAGCCTCCCACGTTTTTTTGAAGGCTGACTCAATCAAGGAGCCAAAAGTATGCAATAATTAGACTAAAGTATTAAAAAGGTAAAAGTGGTCCCTTAAATTATGGAGTGGTGTTGGAGGCTTGTCTTTTGTGCTTGCAAGTGGTGAAAACAGGCTCCCTTGCTTGTGGCTATCGACCTCATGTGGTCCAAGGGGTCAAACTTTGACCTCTTGACCATTCTTAGTCAATGTTGACTCAAACGGGCCCCCTTTTAGGTTTTATTAATATTTTAATATTAAATTTGTAAAAATTTGTAAATTTCTGGAATCAAATTCCTAATATGATATCATATTTAAAGGTAATTATAACCTTTAAGCCCATTAAAAACCAATTTAGAAGGCAATTACACAAAAACGTGCTTTAAGGAGTTTTAGTGCACATTTTGTGTCGCAAGGTGTTTCTGAGCTTGGTTTTCTTTGAGAACGGTTTTGTTGTGTTCCTTACATGATATTTGATCATGGTATCCAATCTTATATCATTTAGAGGTCATTAGACCTTTAAGGTTCTCTTAGAGCACATTTTTTCCCTACTTGACCTTGAAGCATGTAAATGCTTGTTCTTTGTGTTGGAGTGTTGTCCAACAATTGTAATATGTTTAGTATTGTGTTAATATGCTTATGACAAATTTTTAGGTCCTAAGAAGTTCATTTGGGTATTTATTTACCCAAAATAGTCAAAGGGTGCAACATCTTGCTTTGTGTTGACCACTATTGTTCTCAGTTGACTTTTAAGGCATGTTGTAACACCCCTATAATAAAAAAACAACAGCGGAAAATAAACTAAAGGTGCTACAGACCATCAGGCTCCAAACACCCGGTACCAACCTCACCAATTACAACCATTACAATTAACTAAGTTACGGTCTGAACTTCGAGAAAACCTAACATTAACATAACAATATAAAACGCATTCGCTCTCCATAAAACCTAGTCCCATCCCAAACGCTCATTCTCTTCGTGGCCACCTGTAAATCAATTCGTACCTGCAAGATGAAACCAAGCAGCCCACCCCGAGAGGGGTGAGTCAGTTCCCTGGAATGGAACTGGTACAATTCTCCAAAAACAAACTTATAAAACATCACTCTTTAAAATAAATAACATGAAAACAAACTCTTAAAAGTAAATAGAGATAAGCACTTCAAAACAATCAAGTTTAAAGAGAAAGGAAAACAAGACAAAGATAAAGAACTTCCAAACAAGTCATCCACTTAAGTAGTCACACCACACATTAGTAAGCATCCATTGTTGATGTTAGAACCAATTCCCGTTTGGAGTATAAAGACTCAGATAGTCACAAAGGACTAGGAATAATAGATAGATCCAAGAACCAATAACTCAAGAGTGGAATTATTCAATTGGGAGAGATGGCCCCCACCGCCAGATATCAATGTCCATATGGACGAGGGATATACAGCCCCCTGCTGTCAGATTTAAATGTCCTGGTGGACGAGGGATATACAGCCCCCTGCTGTTAAATATCAATGCCCCTATGGGCGAGGGATATACAGCCCCCTGCTGTTAAATTTAAAAATGTCCTGATGGACGGGGGATATACAGCCCCTGCTGTTAAATATCAATGCCCCTATGGGCGAGGGATATACAGCCCCCTGCTGTTAAATTTAAAAATGTCCTGATGGACGGGGGATATACAGCCCCCTGCTGTTAAATATCAATGCCCCTATGGGCGAGGGATATACAGCCCCCTGCTGTTACCATTGAAGACGCGCGCACGTCGAAAGAAAGATTTCCAAGATTGACCTTTTTCCAAATTCCCACTAGATCACCAACCACCCAGAGCAATACCAAAACACTCAGTCCTATAGAGTGCAGAAGCGTAAACCCTAAGCAGTCAATGTCTAACGGGACACCAAGTAGAAGAAACCAATACCCAAGTGAGTTCCACATCCAAGGCTCAGTTAGTCACACAAGCTGAGTCAGTCACACAACCATTTCCTTTTTTAGAAGTTCCTCTTAAAGCCAGTTAGCGTTTTCCAAAACATTCCACAAGTCAATCAGCCAAAATAACGTAGTACGAGAAATCGTACAAAACATTCCGTAAAGTCCAAAACACATCAAGCTGAGTACGAGAAATCGTACAAAACATTCCATAAAGTCCAAAACACAACAAGCTGAGTACGAGAAATCGTACAAAACATTCCATAGAGTCCAAAACACAACAAGCTGAGTACGAGAAATCGTACCTGAATAACGCTGTAGCAGTTCTAGTCAACTTGCGCAAACAATCAACAGTACTCTGAAGAATATTAAAGATAACTTACTATCAATAACCCGTACCCCAAGCAAAACTTAAATGAATTCTTCTCCCTTATCTCCAAATCCCAATTATCTTAGAATACTATACTATTATTCCATAAGGTAATGATTAGGTATTTTATCAATATTTACTGGATAATCCATTATGATTAAATCTTCCCCTTAACTTAATTAAGATCTACAACCTATATTGGAATTAGTGTCATAGATGCATTTCATTACAACTTCATTGATCTTAGAATTTAGAGACAACTACTAGACTCAATTACTTTATTTACTTTAGAATGACTTAATATTATAACCATTTAATTATCTTGTCTTAAGATGTTCAACTACTCTTCATCCTGAGACAACTATATTTTAATTAACTCAAACCCTTCCAACTCTTTTACTTAGTATCCACAAAGTATATTATTCGCTTAATTATCACCTATATAATAAGGTGTTTTAAGATAACCCTTTTTATGTATCCTTACTTACATTTTAATTTCCCAAGTATTTAATTTTTACACACATTCTCTCCATAGAGTATGTATAACCCTTTTGTACTAAATTTTAATAAACTCATGTCTTAAATACATTTTATATTACTTACAAGACCAAAGGTTTCAAAGGAATAACTTAATAAATTAATTTCCTTTATTGTATTTAGGATGGACAATATATCTACATAAAGTAGAATTTATCAAAGAATTAAATTCTGGTTCGTAAGTGAAATTGTTAATTATTTAATAAGATAATCTATTATGAAAAATCCCCATACCTTATATTCAAATGACACATTAATATTTCCCGTGTCAAAAGGTAAATCCTTATAGCCTCTTATGTAACTTAGTTCCTCTAAATAAAGGTTCAAAGGTTTATGTATCTAATTTCTATTTATAAACCTTTCAGTAAATCTTTAACTATTATGTACAACACTTATTTATAAACTCACATCTTGAATATTAGTAATAAATGTATTCTATATGGCTAACTAATTCTAAGAAACTTAAGGATTATTATTTAGAGTAATTTCCTAATCATAGTTTAATATAGTTTTATACCATAATCCTTTTAATGATTTTATCTCAAAATATTAAGTTATTACTCAATACTATAAATATTAGAAATGATTAAATCTAGACTTATTTATCCTCTTCACATTTAGATGTAAAAGTAACTCATTTACTTTATTATTGTTTATATAAGAACATTTAAATGTAAAAGTATTTCATTCATTTTATTATCAATTATATAATAAGATCTATTTGTGTAACACTTTATGTAAACTAATTACAAATATTCCTAAATTTCAACTTATTAATTTCTTAACCCAATTATAGATTTACATTGTGGACATTGACTAAATATATACATGTATTTTTACTGTTTATATAAATCTTAGAAATTCAAGGGTAACTAAAAACTCAATTCATAACCATAAATTAATACCACCTCATATAGTATTCTATTATTAGTATTATGTAGAGGTTTTATTTTAACTCATTAATTCCTTCATATTATATTTCTCAGAAGGAATGTTATTTCCTTTATCTATTTTTATTGTATCTATCTATCTATCTATCTATATATATATATATATATATATATATATATATATATATATATATATATATATATATCTACATGTATTAAGATTTATCCAGAACATTCTTTAAGAAATTCTATTGTGTCTAATTATATTTAAGATCTTTTAGACATATCCACAACTGATTTATGGTTTATAAAATAAAGTATTTCCCTTAGTTTTAGTTAAATTCCTTGATTTAATATAAGTTTCTATTTATTTCTCCCATATAAATATATATATAAATATATGTAACAATTTTTACTTCACTTAAAGTTAATACCCAAAACATTTATAAACATACTGTATTAAATGTTAATTAGCCTTATTATATTTTCCCCAACCTATAAAGTTCATTAATCAACTATACTTTAATTTTTGATTACATTAAAAACTATATATTAATAAGTTTTCTTATGAAAACTCACAACACAATTTTTAAAACCCTTTACCATTGCCCAAAAATTCCCAAATTTACGATATACAGTAACTATAACATTTTAGACATATTATAAAATTTTTATTTCATAAAAATATCTTTTTAATTTGGCCAAATAATTCCAGAAAACCCGTAACTTGTAAAAATCATAACTTATGTTTAAAACTCCAAAACCATAATAATTTACATCAAAATAAACTAGATAAAATAAGGAATCTATGGTTAAAATTTCAAGTCAAAATACCTTCGGGAAGATATTTAAATTAACCCAACAAGTTAAGACTATTTACTGGAATTTACTAAAACCCTTATAACTAAATTCTAGAACGTTTTAATCTCGGCCGTCCAATCTCTTAAAACGAGATCGGACGGCCCCTGTGCATCGAGTTCATCAGCGAACTCTATTACCAAACCGAGTACTAATTCGACGATTTCTCTCAACTCACAGAACCAAATCGATTGATTTTTGTTTCATTGGATCCGAAATTCAATTCGGTTCTATTGGTACCGATTTCCCCAATTTTAATGCAGAGTTCATCAAGATTCGAATTTGATTCGAGAGTTAGGGTTCTTATTAGTTTCTGAGTTCATTCGAAAACAAATCCGACGAATTCCCTTAATATGGCACGCAATTGATTCAATTAAAACATGGGTTAGGTCGACAATGAAGTATAGATTAGCAACAACGGAAGAATTTGAGGAAACGCTCACCGGAATTGCAATATCGGAGGAGAATTCGAGAACGGGTTCTGGAAAAACTCGAACTTCCGATCAGTTCGTGAAGCCAACTTCGAGGATCTATAAGTTATTGTACAGATCGATTTAGGCTTTGTTAATTGGCTCAATAGAAAGATGAAACTTAGCTCTACACATTGATAACTAGAACTAATCCTAACTCGCATTATACAGAAAGAAAATTGACCCGAAAGTTACGAGTTTACCTGTCGTTTTTCTGTGATTTTGTGTGCTGACAAATCAGAGACTTTGGGCGACTATATCTTCCAAACGGTTACGAATCAGACTTGGGTATAAACATGAAAGTTGTAGATGGATTAGAGATCTACACAACGAGATATAGAAATCGAAATTTGGTTGAAAGACGAGGAAGTTATGGCAAGACGAACTTTACCTGAAATCGCATGAAAACTGGAATCTGGGTTACGAACTCGAAAGCTGGCAACTTTGGATCAACTTTCCCGTCGATGTAGAATGAGTTAGGGCTTGTATGAGTTACGGTTGTAAAGAGGGAATTAAGGAGAAGAGATTGGTGAAGACGGCATGGAAAAATATTGAGTAATGTGAAAGTTATAGCCGTCTAAAGTTAGGGCTAGGAAGTGAAATCGGTTACGAAAATCAGGGAAGGAAATCGGCTAAGTGTGGGCGACCTACTACAGAGTGACACGTGGCACTTCTTAAAATTTTGATTCAAAACTTCAATCTAACATAACTTTGGCTAGGATGATCCGTTTTTGACGTTCTTTTTATCGATCTTCATGGTTTTTCATAACCTATTTTTTGGTATAGGTTTCATGGCCTGGTTTGACCATTCTCAAAAAGTCAACTCTAGCAAGGCTTAATAAGCTTTAAAGTTTCTAGAATTTTATATTGACTTTTATGTTTCAAAACAATGTTCCAACACTTCTAAAATCTTTATAATATATTTGGAGTGTTTAATAATTTTCCCAAGATTTATTGACTTATAAATCTTATTATTAAATTCATAATACTAATAATAATGTATAATAATTAGGGTTAAATAGGAGAAAACCCCTAAATAAATTTCATAATTCCATATAATAATCAAGATTCATAATTACATATAATAATTTAATTTTTAATAAAAGAATCCCCTAAATTAATTTAAATTAATTTAGGGGTATTTCACATGTTTAGGCCTTAATCAATGTGATTAGGTATTTAATCCATGTTTTATTAGTTTGGGGTATTTCAGAAACAGTCTGGATTCCTCTCTTTATAAGTTAGCCCTTTTTGTCAGTGACACAATAACCAATCCTTGAGTTACGACTATAATAGTTGACCATCACTTAGGTTTAATAATACCTAAAGGTCAGTTAGTCTTGTTCTAGTTTAGATGTATAAACTTCCAGTCATAAGACGTTCGCGTAAAAAATACAACGCAACAATGTTGAGCAATTCAGTATACAATATCATATACATAAAATCACAGATATCGCTCTTAAACAATTAACACATAATGTCTGGACCTTAGGATAATCCTTAGGACATTCAGACCACACAATTAACATACCGTTCACCAAGTAACTGCTAGCTTGACAAATTCCTGTACAGTAGTTCCTTCCCGTACAGTGTTATATAAACATGCAATACCGGGTAATGTTAATATAACTATTCATTAAATATTACAGTATTGTCACTGTAGCGTTTATACTCGTTGTATAATAATTCTGTAAGTTCTTTATTCCCCCTGTTATTTAACAGTGGTTCTAGTTAGTTCATTAGTTCATTATTTTATGTGATTTCCACATGTGATAATGAATTTCCACCTTGTAGTATATTTCCATTTCCTTAATTATATACTCATAATTGTTTCCACTTATTCTTTATATTATATCCTTTGGTCATTTTTATTATAACCACAATTATTTTATAAACTTTATATTATACTCCATGATATACCATAATACATTATATTACCTAGTTTTACTTCCTTTCTTTATTAAATTACAAAACCAACCTTTTCAATTTCGGTAATCATAATTTGAACCCATTAACTTTTACAACTTACCAAATAACCATATAACTTTATAATTTACCATTTACCACTTTAAATCTCTCGGTAATTACCAAATGAATATTCTAATTTTTATAGATTACCAAATAACCTTATAAATTCGGTAGTTACATAACATACACATTAACTTTTGTAAATTATTAATTAACCGCCTTACCTTTTTAATTTACCAAATATCCATATTAACTTTTGTAAATTACAATCTTATTATACCAACTTTTATAAATTACAAATAAACCCCTTAACTTTCGGTTTTCACTTATATTTTCCTTTATTCACCTTTTAACCCCAAAACTTTATATAAGTTACATATTAACTTATAAACTATAGTTTCAATATTCAATTTTCTTAAATAACCAAGTGAACACTTATATTTTTGTAAATCACCATTTCGCCCCCTTTTAATTCGGTTTTACCAATATCTTTCATAAATTACATATTCACCCCAAAACTTTTATAAACTTAATATTTTATGTCATAACTCATTTTAACCCAAAGTTTTTGGTCAACACTTTGACCAAGACTTAATTTCATAATTAATACTTTAATATACCCAGAAAAACACATGTAACTCTCAGCCATACACTATATTTTCCAATAATTACAAAATAGCCCCAAAACTTAATAAAATGTTATTTTAACACTTAAACACTTACTTAAATTTACCAAAATTCATAATATTATTTCCTACCTTATATTATATCATAAATATACCAAATAGACCCATAAGCTCTCAGCTTTTATTATTTATACACTAAACTTTACAAAATTTACATTTTAGCCACATAACTTTATAAACTAGCCATTTAAATACTTGTAGCTATTTATAATACTCCCAAAATTTATAATATTAGTTAATACACTTATATATTTCTAAAATCACCAAATAACCCTATTTGTTTTCGGCTTTAACAAATATGTACCATATAGTTTTAAAACTTGATTTAAACTTTATAATAAATACATATAAATGTATATAAGCCATATAACACTTCTAAACATTATGCTAATGACTTAGAATGATTATAACCTCAAAATAGAACATTTAATTCTTAGACAATTCGGTGTATATATATGCATCTTAATTATTTTTTTTGTGACACATATTTATACCTTAAGGTAATAATCTTACCTTATATGTTATAAATTATTTTCTTGACATTATAACCCATAGTATTTTCGGCCTTAATTTATTTAGAGGTTATGTATAATTTTTATACCAAAGTTTGAAGCTTAAATCAAGCTTAAACTTAATAAACCTTAATTATATAAACTTACTCCTTAAATCAAGACAATTCTTGTACTTGATTTCTCCTTGAATTCCAAGCTCTCCAAATGCTATCTTGATGAAGAGAATTCGGCCTCCTTGTATATATTTAGGAGATCCATTTGTTAGGCTTCTAACAAAGATTTATAAATAAGATTTGGTGTAGTTTTACAAGAGTTTACCTTAGGAATTTTTCAAGGAATTTTCGGTAGACCTTGAGATGGTTGTAGATCTAAATTTCCTTCATGAAATAATGAAGAGAATATAGGTTTAGAAGTTCATAAATTTTCGGTAATAACCTTAGGTATTTTGCTAGGATTTTCAACATGAAAATATACCTTAACTTGATCTTGTTGTTCCTTGTGTTGTTGTTGAATTTAGGAACCTCCTTGGAACATCTAACCTTGGAGAAAATAGCAAGCTTGCTAGGATGATTTCTTGCTTCAAGACTTAGTAGTTTTAACTAGGAAATTACATAGAAATGGTGTTTGGACTTAATACACCATTAATGGAGCTTTGAAGCTCTAAGGAATTAACTTAGCAAAGGAAGAAGAAAAGAGAGAAGGGAGAGAGCTTACCAATCGGCCAAAGGAAGGTAAAGGAGGAATGACTCACGTAAGGTGCTTAAGAGAATGAAGGAAATTCTCATTTGACACAATAATGCCAAAGATGCCTATCTTTCTTTTAGTTTATTAATTGATTGTTTGGCTCAATAAATGCCCATGTTTGAGGCTCTCTTTCGGCTGATGATAAGAAATAATGGAGCCTTTGTTTGATAATTGAAAGAAGAAGACAAAACAAGAGTGCTAGGAATTTAGGTAAGGCATTCTTTTAGAATTTTCTATGTTGAATTGTCTTTGTTCTTTTTTGTATCTTACGGTATTATATGTGCATATAGGAGACTGATTTCTTTGATAATTGAAGACAATATATCATGGCTTGGTAGGTAGGTATTCTATATTGAATTTTATAAGGCAATCAAGACCTTATCTCCTTGCACAAATCGGTACACATGTGCTGATTGTATATACTAGTTTTTGTCTATATTTGACCATGAATTATGCTTAATTAGGTAGTGTATTCTTTTGACTAATTAATGAGGCAATCAACCACTTCTTTTCCCATAAGAAATCGGCTGCATATGGTTAGAGAACGTGGGTTGTTTTGTTGGTATTCTAGCACATGTATAAAGTAGATTCTAATTTTATTCTTTTGCATATTTAATTTCATTGTTTTTTGTATAAGCTACTCTCCTCTTATTTCTTGCAGGTCATACGGTAATGGGACTCCTCTTTTGGCTGAGATTATTTGACACAATATAATATGGCATGCGCAAGGTGAGTCATTAACCATAAGACATTTTTTTTGTTAAAACTAGCCAAATAACACTCGAATTGGCGGCCAACATAGGGACCAATTGGGATTGATTTTTGATTTGATTTTTGTTACACTATATTGTACTAAGATCATACTAATATGTGTAATAGGTTCCAGCATTTATTTGGTACATTTATACTATGGTAAAAGATAAAAGTTTTAAGGTAAAAATGCTGATTTTAGGTACCTTTTTGACCCAAAAATCGGCCCTACTTGTGCTATGAGTTTAGCACTGGAATTAATTGATTTAGATGTTCAATTTATCCCCTTTTAAGATTATCAACTCGTGGCTCCTCAAAAGCTTCGAGGTAATTGCGTAAAACGCGTTTTTATGACACCCGAAGGTGCGTTTTTGTGCTTTAAGGATTTTCTGGAAAATAATTAGTCGCTATGAGTTACAAGTGTTTATTGACATTGTTTATAGTCAATAATAATATGTTAAGGTGTTACATTGAGTTATATGGGGTTATATAGACTCATAACTCAATTTTCAGGCTACCGGGACACTCTCGGGGCAAAAAGGAGCGTTAAGAAATTCCCCCGAGCACTTTGTGTATTTTTGAAAAAGTAGCTCGATCATTCTCTTTGTAATGGTGAATATTAATGATAGTAACTCTTAGAATAATTTATATTGGAGTTTGTGCCACTTCAGTACCTCTCCGGGGCACTCCCGGGGGTTTATGGGGCCCTCATCGGGAACCTCCGAGCACTTCGTCTTTAACTGAGAATTTAGCTTGTGAAGTTCATCTTAAATGTTGATTAAAGTGTAACTGTGCATTTATAATGAAGTGTAATGCTTAACTTTATTTGATAAAGTATTTCCGGGACTTTCGGGCCTTAAGGGGCCCTTAAGGGAACTCCCGGGCACATTGTATTTTTACTCAGTTCTAACTGAGGACTTGTGTTTTAAAGGTCATAAAATGATCCTTGATTAACTTCATATGAGTTTTATAGCTTATATAACTTGTTTAGCTTAAGGTCGGGCTTTAACGCTCGCTTTTGACCTTAAGGAGTTTAGGTGCGTTTTAACGCCCAAGTGTTTATATACCTTTCTCAAGGCTTTATAATCCCCCAGATAATATTTATTTACCATTATTTGGTTATTTAAAGGTTAGGGGTATTTCATTTTCACTTTAGATGCCTCTACGTTATGGATCTGGGCTGTCCTTTGATGACCTTTGACGGTGGCTACCTTCCTAGATTGGGTCAGAAACTTTAGTTTTAAGCACAATGTGCTCAGGGCGAAGTGGAAGGCGGGACGTCACAAGAAGGCGTTATAGCATGGGAGATCATCCATCAGTAGGAATTCAATCCACTTTGTGCGCCTGAGCTCTCCGCCCTCGAGCGTCATTTTCAACTCAATTATGCCCCTCGAGCGTGATTCCGCTCCCAAGAACCCGATAAGACTACTGCTAAAGTCGTTCCCCATTCTTTCGGGGCACCCAATTGCTTGTAAGTGTTCACGGTAAGTAAGTTGAATCCGCTATCATCGTTCACCAGAATCCAGTGCACATCTCAGTCGTGGATTTGTGCTATGATGACAAGAAGGTTGTTGTGAGGAAAGGTCACATTGCCTAGGTCATCGTCATGAAGCTTATAACAACCTTGCTTCTCTTGGTCGAGCTGCTTGAGTTGGTGCTGTGTGGTTCATGGAGGGCCCGTTTTCGGTCACAACTGATTTTTAAGCCTCGACCAGCTATCATGAAGAATCCTCCCTCTCGCTTCTTTGAGTGGTGGCCTTTAGAATCGGAGTCGCTGTTCGACTGGGCTTTTTTTCTCTCTCGTACCGCTCCAAGTCGCCACGGCAGGGGAGGGGGGGGGCTGATTCAGCTCTTTGTGTAGCCTAGACAAATTTTTAATGTTGCGGCCAAACGGGCATGGAACTCGTAGTATGTCGGCGGCCTTTCACCCTCAAGGAATGGGACAAGCCGGACATCCCTCACGAGACCTTCTTCTGTGGTGATTGCAAATACCTCTATCATTGGTCTGTCGAATCACCTGAGCTCTTGTATGCTAGGCCATTTCTCTTGCTGAGGTTGTTAAGGTTTGACTAGGCTATCATGGAAGGTAAGCTTAGATCTGGTACCCAGAGCTATGACTTTTGCTGTAGTCGCCTCCCCTGGCATGGTACCCGGAGTCTTGACTCCTATGATATGCTTTTTTCTTTTGTGGTTTCTTGATGGGTTCGTCGTCGTCGTCATCGAAGTAGTAGTGGGCCACCTTGGCTAATTCCCTGGCTACGCGAATGACCTGTTCTCTTTTGATGAAGTTTTTGGCCCGGGTACCAACTCATCAAAGGACTTGAAGATTGCCGTGGTCAGCTCTGATCTGGAAGCCGTATTGGTAAGCAAAGATGATAACTAAATCCTCGTGTTCATCGACCTTTGTGACAGCGTTGCAGAATCACTTGGTGTGTTCTTTGACATCTTCATTAGGGTGTTGGTGCATGCCTATGAGGTTGGCAGACGTCTTTTTGGTTTATCATCCAACCGCGAAGTGAGCCAGGAATAGTTGTCCGAGCTCTTCAAAGCTCCCAATGGATTTGTTGGGTCGATGTGTGAACCATGTGAACACCCGTTCTGAAAGAGAGGATGGGAAGAGACGACATCGAGCATCACTGTCGATATAAGCTGTGACCATGGTGTATTTGAAGAGTGTCGGTGCGCCACAGGGTCCCCTGAACCATCGTACGTAGTGATGTTCTTGGCGGAATTGAGAGAGAGTAGCATCTAGTTTATTTCGTCGAAGAAAAGTTCATGGTCCTCCACTTTCCATGCCGGAGTTAGCGGTTGCTTGTTGGTGTGCGAACCTATTGGTGAGATTAGTCAGCTGTTGTTGCAGGGCCAGAAACTTGTCCATGGAGACTTCTTAGGGGTGGCAAAATGGGTTCGTGGCTCATGTTATGCCCAACCCAAACTCGACCCATTTATTAAACTGGTTGGCCCAACCCAACCCCATCTTATTAATCGTGTCCAAATATGAAACCCAAACCTAACCCGTTTATTAAACGGGTAGACCCGTCCAACCTAAATAATTAATAATGTCCAAATTTGAAACTCAAATCCATATATATTAAAGTCAAACCGAACTTGTTTAGTTATATATTAGAAAATAATTTGACTAATTAACATTAGTTTTGTCATTCTATGATATTATTAACTATACTTTAAATTAAAATACTTAATTTTTAATATTTGTATATCTTATTTATATTAAAATTTGATAAAAATAATTAATCTATAATTTATAATGTATATTTATTTAATATAAATTACTTAAACGGGTTAGCGGGTTGCACATGTTAAACCCAACCCAACACGGTTATTAAACGAGTCGTGTTCGAGTTGTCCCGTTTATTTATTGGTGTCAAATTTTAAAACCCAAACCCGCTAACTTTGTGTCGGGTTCATGTTGATTAAACGGGTTGTGTTGAAATTGTCACCCTTAGACTTCTTGTTGGCCGGTGTTGTTGGTGCGATCAAAGGACGTTGTCTGGTCCTCTTAGGGTGTTTCTTCTTCCTCTGGGGGTGGGTTTCTCGCTTAGAGAGAGCTTCTTACGATTCTTCTACCTCGAGGTGGTGCCATTGGGAGGTTGCTTGCGGTGGTCGGTAGGGTGAAGGAGGCTTTGTAGCGATGGTGAGAGACTTCCTACAAACGACGCCAAAATGTCAGAGTGGTAATTTACAGGTTGCGGATAACCTGCGGATTAACTTAGTGCTAACTACTTTGTTGTATGATGTTTGATGGTTTATAAGTGACGATCGACAATAGTTAATGAGACACAAGGTTTACGTGGTTTGATCTTGAATGATCTAGTCCACGGGGAATTGACAGAGGTTGTTAGTAGAATCGAGATAATACAAATAGGGAGAGAGAGTGAGTATTCTTGTGTTGCTATTTGTTGTTGTATGTGTTTCTCGTTGTGCCTGTCCTTTTGAGAAATGAGACATTGATTGCCATTTATACAGAAGAAGATAGGTCGGCCGGCTTGTCTTCCCCGCTTGCTTCCTATCTTCTAGCTAGATTGATGACGAGGGTTGCAGCCACGTGGAGTAGGGCTGATGTCATCCAGGATGGACCAGTCATAAAGGAAGCTTCTTTGCCTTGCTCGGTCATTCCTTAATTATGGATAGGACACACGCTATCTCGAGGAATTAATGATGTGTCAAAGAGGTGTACGAGTCGGTAAGCACGAGTGTCTGAGTTGGTAATGACGGGTCGGCTGAGGAGGCTGATAGAACAGGGTGTTAGAGGAGAGCATACTGAATCATGAGTGCTTTCTTGTGGGAACTTGGCCTCATTCCTTGGTTGGCTTTGGTCGGCCTTGAGGTGTGGTCAAGCCAGCTTACTGGAATTAATGTTTGGTGGTCAAGGCGGGGCTCTTACACCTCAGCTGTTGGCTCCTCACCCAGGTACATGTGTTTACAGAAGGGAGTATGATTAGGTCTTCTGATGACATGGTTAAGGTGGAATTAATTACAGCGTACCAATAGAGATAAGATTAGGCTCACACTTAACTTGCGCTTAAGATGTGGATTTTGAAGATGTCGATGTGGCAATGACCATCCAGTAAAAGTAGCTACATTTTAAGTGGTAGTTATATCAAATGACTACCACAAAAAGCCCCCATCCTGCGGTAGTTGTATCATATGATTGCCGCGTAAGTAGCCTTTTCTCGTGGTAGTTATAATTCACTGTTTAATGGCGGTTCTAATTCAGAATGACGGCCAAAGCACAAAAAAAGGAATTAAATCCACTTCTTGAATTCAACGTTTAGAGGCGGTTTAAATTAAGAACGGCCGCCAAATGGCATTAATACCCTTCAGTTTACAAAATCGTTTTGAAGGAGATTTTCTTACATTAACTAGTCATAGTTTTCGTGTCAGTTTTTAAAAATAAGCTCCAAAGGAACACCTTAAAAGGGGTTTTTCTACTAATGACTATTGCATAGAGACATGAGTGTAATCAGATAGAAAGGGAGGATAAGAGTTTTTAGGGAAGTGATTGATAAACACTTCATTTTACCTCCAAGGTGGTTATTTCGAATTGACATTGTGCAGACAGTATAATGTGAGTGGTTGGAACTGACGTATTTAAAACAAATGAAAAAGAAATTAAAAACTCAAAATACCTTACGGGCTGCAAACAAATCCCGGTCGCAGTAGTATAGTAAAGTGGAGGCGACCGGATATCGAACCGTGGGACTTATAGTGAAATAATATAATACCTAAGCTTTGTCACAAAAGGGGGGATTAATTGACTTGTTTTTATAATAAAAAGGAAAGATAAAATAAACTGAGTAAAAGGTAAATTAAACGGGACTTGGGTTCATGTTTATATAGTCTGCTCTTTTATGCTATGTCTACCGATTTTATTATAAAAGTTTGGCAATATTCCTGTTATTATCTTGAGGACTAAATCATAGACTCAAAAGAACTCGTTTACCAGAACATGCTCGGTCTAATCCAGAATCGAGCAAAACACATGTAAACAGATTAAGTATGAGAAATTATATTTGCGTCTGAAAATACTAACTTATTAAATCATAATAAGCTTTCTACAGATTTACGGCTTAATTAACCTGTCTATTTATCACGGATCTGATCAAAATAGATTTAGTAAAGCATAGGCGAAAGATAAGCTTTAATCGTAACAAACTGTATTTAAATTAAACCGATGAAAATATAGATTACATAATTAAACAGACTATAAATTAACCTTCACCCAGAGTATATCCTCTTAGCCTGACATATTAACTGGTAATATGTTGGTCAGAGGATGGACAGAATAATAACGCAGTGGTTTTTGTGGATGATGATGGGATGAGATGGAGGTCTAATATCTAGGTGAATGGAGTGTGGAAAATGGAGGAAGAATTTGATATGTAATGTGGTAGTGAATGGTGTGTATTTTAATGGAGGGTTATAGGTGAATTTATAGTGATATTGGGGTAAAAAGGAAGGGTAAGTCGGTGAAAGAGGTGTGTGAAAGGACAAAATAATTTTATCCTTTCATACCATGTCGATTGGCTCATGTACGCTGAATTTACCGACATGTCCGAACCAGCGTCCGGACCTGCAGGTTCGGACATGTCGACGCTGTGCGGAGGATGCTTCCACGTGTTGCGTCCGGACCTGAATGTCCGGACACAGGTCCGGACGAGAATTGTTTTGCCTCTAAAATCTTCGTTTGAGCTCCGATTTGATCCCGTTTGTTGCGTTGCGAAGCTTGTGAAGTGTACTATGTGATTCCAAGACCTTTTTCTGCATTTCATACATAAAATATATCAGTTCATATCAAAACATAAATCCAAAAAAATTCACATAACAAGTGGGAAACATTGCCTAAAAAGTTACAAGTTATAAGGTATTTAAACCCTAAAAGTCTATATGTTTCGCACTTATCACATTGTCAATCTCTACATTAATGGCATCTTCGCAACATTTCTTTAATATTTTTTAAATAAAAAACATAAAAACGTCTTCGGCCTAATACCTTTCCGCCATCCATTAGTGAAAGGAGATTTCAGCACCTTAATGGGGCAATAATTGCCATTAACGGGTCGTTTGGTACAAGGGCATAGAATAGCAATTCCTGGAATTGAAGATATGTCAGCATTTGGTGATGGAATTTAAATTCTAAGAATGATTAAAATTCCCAATATCTGGCAACTCACTGGGAATTCTATTCCCTACAAATTAGGTAAGAATTGTTATTCCAAGTGAATTCCCCGTAACATCTACGAAATTAATTTTCTCTTTCTTCCTTATTTTTGTCTTCTCTCCTTTCTCTGCTCCATCTCTCCCATAAATATTTTTAATTATAGTATTTATTTATTATTTTAATCATATATCATTTAAATCAATTAACAATAAATATATTATTTATATATATTTTTTTCAAAAAAGTAGAAAAATGATTAAGTTATGGGCACATAATTTTGATGTCATATATATTGAATAAAATAATATATATACATATATTAAAATATACTCCCTCCGTCCTGAATTGACCGTCCTGTTTGCTTTATGGCACGTTTTTCCACTTCAATATTAAACATATAAGATAAAATAATTTTATAAAACTAAATTTTGTAAATATAGTTTATCATGTAAGGAATCATATGCAAAACTTAAATTTTCAAAATTACTTTATCTTATATGTTAAAAATTGAAGTCAAATGACATGTCCAAATAGTAAACAGGACAGTCAATTCAGGACGGAGGGAGTAATATAAAAATAAATGAAATATTTTAATTAATACTAAAAATAAATAAGGTTATAGATTTAAATTTGAAAAATGTTTTTTAATTAATTGACTGTAAGCGAATATATATGAACTTAAAATTAAGTATTGCTTTTACTTATTAAAAGAATACTAGCTATTTTTTAATGTTTCTTTTTAATTCTCCATAGTGAATAATTACAAGTTTATATTCATGACAATTTAATATATTATCCACAAAATTTAAATATAAATAAAGAAAAAATTTTAAATAAATTTATTGACTTATTAATTGGGTTCTTATAACTATGAAAATAAAATTTATCAATTATTTTTTATCAAATATATTTTTACAAATTTCAAGTTAATCTATATAGATAAAATCTTGAAACTAATAATAATAATGTTACTTATCAATGACTGATTCATAACTATATAGTTTATCCTAAATCTATTATCTTCATTATTCTCGCAACCAAACAAAGAAACATTAAATTCCAAGTATTCCAATCATAACAACCAAATGAGGTTATATCCTATTCTGGAATTTCATTCTTGGAATATTATTCCGGGAATTAACATTCTAAGAACCAAACGACCCGTAAGGGTTTAAAACATAACCAGGAGCACTCGTCCTTTGACATTGCCAGAACTTGAGGGTCGGTATCATATGGCACAACTGAAAACAACTCTTTAAAATTTGAAAATGCATTGCGTTCGATACTTAAGAACACATTCATTTCACATTGATTATATAATGTTTATGTGTTGAATAATATATCAAATTTGCAAAGAATAAACATGATCCATTGTATTATTATTTACACATCAGATGTTGCAGTTATGAATTGAATATTAGTGTTGACCTGGACAAGATGTAGATGCTACATGACACTAGATGTATACATGATGTCGAGACAATTTGTTCATACCATTGTACAAATAACTATCTAAAATGTAGTTGAAGTTCATTTACAATAATTTCTTTAAAAAAGCTTTTGAAATTGTAATAACAAATAACTAATCAATTGATCTCTAATTATCAATCATTTATATAGTTTTTGAAATCATTAAACATTAGATGCTCTCAGAGAAATCCATTGATAACTCAGATCTACCGATTTAATTCAGATGATTTAATCCATCATTCTTATGATATCATATCAATAAATTAGTAAATAAATAAAGGTATACAAGTGAAATAAACAAACCAAAACTAAATTCCCGTAGTTTCCAATCCAATCTCCCTTAAAACGAAGTGGATAGATTCATTGATAACGTGGTATGGTATCATTCCCATCTCCATGGTGACCTCCCCATCAAGTCCTCTTCCATTCGGAATCTCCGCAAGCATCAGCAAGAGATTATTTGCTGCCAAAACGAGGGCTTTTTAGTAATTCAGACAGCTTTACTTCACAGCCCGGACAATCGTCCTCGATTTCCCCGATTCCCGGTTTCCCACCCACTCCGCCTCTCCTGTCTTCCCCGCTTTCTCTCCGCCTTCCCCCGGCCTCCTCCTGTCTGTAAGCTGTCTCCCGCTACCGCCAGGTCCACGACCACTTCTACTCAACTAACCCAATCCCTTCGCTCCTCCGCCCTTGTACATCCTATCTTAAACCCTAACCCAATTCTACAATCCGCAAACATTCACACCGTTTTCCTTTTTTCCTGGCCCTTCTATGCGTTGATTGTCGCCAACAATTTTAATTCTAGTACCTGCTCCTTCCTTCCCTTCACTATATCCTATTACAGCTCAATCGTTTAAGCCTCCTTGCCCGTAAATGGCGACGGGGACTATGGCGACGGCTGCCGGGGCGGCACTGGTGCTTTATTTCCTGCTGATCCGTCGCATAGCGGGCAAGGCAGGGGCTGATGCTGCAGGTAGCGACGATGATCGGAGCGCTGATGAATCAAAATCCGATAGATCCCTTAGGCGGAAGCTTTCTCGTCGGCCCGCGCAGGCGCCCGCCACCTGGTTTGAGACCATCAGTACCCTGTCGGAGACGCTAAGGTTTACGTATTCCGAAACCCTGGGGAAGTGGCCGATTGGTGACTTGGCGTTTGGGATCAATTATCTAATGCGTAGGCAGGTTGGAAATTGAATTTTCTTCCTTTTCTTTTCGGGTTGGTTTGGAAGTATTTTTTGTTTGGTGCAACAAGTAATTGTATGCTTGTTTTGTTATATGTTATTTCCCTTTCTTATCTCCGTCTTCAAAGATGAAAATTTGCTTCGACATGGATCCTGGGTAGGGGGTTCTGGGTACAGCCATCGCTTGACTGATTAGTGAACGGATCGCTTTCTCCGCCTTGCTTAGTTTATTTTTTGTTTCGGTTTTGTACTCTGATGGTTGATCTTCTTGGCGTTGCCAAAATTTTAAATGTAGTGTCTGCTGATTCCAAAAAAAATTTCTTCAGTTGGTATGTGACCTTTGTGTTCTTGAGGTCTTCATAGCATGTTCTTTGCAGGCAAACTGAAAATTGTAGATTTCATTGGCTGAAGTTGCGTGCTTCATTGCTCTACTTATAGCATATACCTGGTATGCTTGTTTAATAGCTTTTGGTGCGGTTGAAGACAAAACATTTAATTGAGAAGGGCCGAACATTGAAGTGTCCTTTTTCTGGGACCACATTTGATGTCAATGACATTAAATCATTTGAAGCAATGAAAGAGTTTGTATGTCAAAGATGTGTCTTTGTGATGCTGTCCTTTAATAACAATAGCCAAGAAAACGAATTCACTATTTGAGGGATCGATTGAAGTGTGTCATATCAAGGTGTGGGGGATTTGAGCTGCTTAACTAGCATTAGAAAACGAAATATTAGAGGCTATCAGTGCCTGAGGCGTTCTTTGCTGAGAGTTAAGAAAGAAGAATATCAGCTCTAATGATTTCTATCTTGATGTGTCAGGGTATCTGTAGGCCGCTTTTATTTGTCAGTTTGTTGTGTGGCTAGGTCCTGATTGTAGTCCTCTCTTTTTTCTTTTTTTCTATTTGTGGGTTGATGATACATCACACTGAAGGAATAATTAATTGCTGTCGCTTGCAAACGCGGAATTACCCACATTTCATTTAATGTAACTGGGGTTAACTTCTAAGATATTGATAAGTGTATTTAGTCAGAGCAACATCCACTCAGAAATAGACGGGTGTCTTCAAATTCTTTACAAAATAAGACCAATGTACTGAATGCAGCGAACGAACAAGACCTAAATGTTTCTAGTGGTCATAATTTGTGTTCTTTCCTTTTTCTTTTCTTGGCTATGCTAGATTAGTTTTGACTGTTTACACAGATGCATCTCAGATCAAACGGCTTATACGATGAATATTGCAGTTGCCTGATGAGTTTCTGCTCCATCACTTCGAAAGCTGTGTATATACTATGAGATACTTAATAGTATTTATGTATGGTTTTGTGTTATTCTTCAGTGATGTAATGGCTTTCTACTACATTTTGCAGGGATATCTACAAGTAGCTACTGTATATACTGGAAGCGATTCTACTCAATTGAATGGACCTGATATTGTTCCTGAGTTGAAGCATTTCTTGAGATTGCTGACCCTTTGCATGTTTTTCTCAAAAAAACCTTTTCCCGTATTCTTGGAGGCTGCTGATTATTCAGAAGATGATGTTCTTCTTCAAGAGCCCAAGGCTGGGGTAGGGTTGGTCTTTGAAGTATATATAGTTATTGTGTGATTTCCATGCTTCTTGCCTATTTATATTTGTTATTTTCTTGCTGGAGAGTCTATATATGGGTTATGGCTACAATGAGTCCTTCCCTCATCCTCTTATGTCTGCTAAGTTTTCTAGTGGAGTGATTGTCAAGTTCTTCTACTGTTATTTTTCTCACATAACCCTCTGATTATGATTGCCATCCGTTTGCAGCTTTTGAAGCCAGCTTTTACCATCTTACAAGATCATGGATCAAAGTGCTTCTTATTATTGATCCGGGGTACACATAGTATTAAAGATACTCTAACTGCTGCAACTGGTGCAGTGGTTCCGTTTCACCTATCAGTTTTACACGGTGGCGGAATAAGCAATTTGGTTTTAGGATATGCACACTGTGGTATGGTCGCTGCAGCTCGTTGGATTGCTAAACTTAGCACTCCTTGCCTACTCCAAGCCCTTTCTGATCACCCAGAATACACGATAAAAGTAAGTGCTAATGTCTTTTTATATTGTTTATGCAGACCCATGTTGTTTCTCTCTCACCGAGTTTTCATCATTGCATGTCGTAGTTAATATTTAATTCATTCTATAAATTCTTCTTGTGCATCCTACGTGGCTCTTTTCTTGGTCTTACATAGAATAATTCTCCTTCAATAAGTTGCCTACCTTTCCTGGGCTGATCTTTTCTCATAATTGAGCAGCCAAATTTGTGATAGGAGGTCTCAAGTTATTGAATCGAAGAGCTATTACTTGAAGTGTTTAGAGATTAAGTTTGCTGACCTATGCTTTTCTATCTCATTGCTTCATTTGCAATCTAGCTCATTTCAATAGGTCGTATATAAGAGTGAAACTTGTTAAACCCTTATCACCACTTGACATTTATGCACCCCGGAAAATTAATTTCCTGATTACTTGCATGAGTATATGTACATGGACTACAATTTTCAGCTGAAGAATCAACTATGGTTCTATTTTCTATCAAAATACAGCTTGACAGGCCAATTTTTTTGTGTGATTGGAAACAATTGCTGATTTTGTTTCTCTCCCAGATTGTTGGACATTCACTTGGAGGTGGTACGGCTGCCTTATTGACATATATCCTTCGAGAACAGAAAGAATTCTGTTCAGCTACCTGTGTGACATTTGCCCCAGGTATACCGAGTAAATTTAATGGGAACTAGTTATCACGGTTTTATTTTTCTCTGTCAACGGGAATGGTAACTTATATCTTGTTATTCATGTGGTTAATTTTGGTTCTGTTTTGTTTAGACAGTCTACTGGTAATCAACTTTCACATGTACCTTTGTCAGATTCCCAACGTAAAAAAATTCTGCTAGTTTTAAGTAAGAACTGAAATATTTCTTCCTGGTTCCATGTTGGACGCTTTAACATTACATTGGATAACTGTACAAGAAGGCGTGTATCTTTCTTTTACTGAGACCTAGAAAGATTACCTTGTTAGTTGTTGTGAGCCACAAAGTTTTCACGTTCCTTGTGTTTCACATTGATGAGTCTTAATAGTTAGGGGTATGGTTGTAATTGTCTTTCCTAGCCTATATAGGGAAGGAAATACCAACTGTGTGGAGCATCTTGGAAATTAGACGTATTTGGCCACATTTGTGGATTATTATTAGGCCTATCACACATGATGTGTTTTGTGGGATCTGAGTATTGCCTTCTTGGTTTCTGATTTATCTTTATTTGTTTCTGCTGCAAATGATACTTAGAAGTTGAAAAGCTATCCTAATGGGTCAAGTGCTACATTGCAGCTGCATGTATGACATGGGAATTGGCAGAATCAGGCAAACATTTTATCACGACTATTATAAATGGATCTGATCTGGTCCCTACATTTTCAGCTGCTTCAGTTGATGATCTCCGCTCCGAGGTGCTAAATATTTTGCTCTTGCAATATGTTTCTGCCGTCTTTTTTTTCTAAACATTATTAAACCTTGGGAAGGAAAGTCTGATTTAACATGAATCTAATCTGTTGCAGGTCACCGCATCGTCTTGGTCAAATGATCTGCTTGATCAAGTTGAGAGAACAAGAGTGCTCAATGTTGTTTATCGTAGTGCAACTGCTATAGGATCACGACTGCCTTCCATCGCCAGTGCAAAAGCTAGAGTTGCAGGTGCAGGTGCACTTTTACGCCCTGTTTCAAGCAGTACTCAGGTATTTCCTAGTCAGTTATAAAATACATATATATATTCATGTAGTGTGGAAATGAAGAAAAAGAAAGAGAGGCTATGTTACAGTCATAGGTAAAGCTTGTAGACTGCTATCCTTGTTGCTTCAACCATTTTACTACAATGACCGTAAAAATGTATATGGACGGTGGTGGGTTAATTTATCATAGAAGTTCCAGGTAGACAGTAGATGGTCTTTGATGGTGATGATGTGATTACTAGGTCCTGTCGTTTATTTTAAAGCAAGTTGGCTCTTTTTTTCAGGTTGTGATGAAGCGAGCCCACACGGTTGCCCAGGCAGTTGCACGTACACGTCCGAACCTGTCTTCATGGTCATGTATGGGTGCCCGTCGCCGCAATGTGGGCCAATCTGTCGGTACAAAAGAAGATTCAGAAGCGGCATTGATTTCTTGTACAGCAAGCGAAATCCTTGTATCTGAAGAAGTTATTAGAGACCCTGAGATCAAGCAAACAGTTTATAGCTCTTCAATTGGAGATGAAATAGAAGAGGATGAGGAGCAGATTGTGGATGCAGATAAAGACATAACCACATCCACGATGGAAGCTGAGACGGAAGGTGAACTGTGGTATCAACTTGAGAAGGAGCTCAAAAAGAAGGAAGAAGAGGAGGGAGAAATTCGGGCGATGGAGGAACAGGCTGTTGTGGCTCAAGAAGTAACCAAAGAGGCCAATGTATTGGCGGATGCTGTCGAGAACAAGAAACCAATCTCAACATCAGATATATTAGATCAGGAAAGTTACAAGTTCTACCCACCTGGTAAAATTATGCATATAGTTTCCTTGCCTTCTTTAGCTGATGGTGCGAGTAGTAGTAGTGTTGGTTGTATCTTGGAGGATGATCATCCGTTACAAGGGCGTGTGGGCATTTATGAGACACCTAGGCATTTGTACAGTAAGATTAGACTCGCGAGGACCATGATCAACGACCATTATATGCCAATGTACAAGAAGATGATGGAACAGTTGATCAATGATCTGGAGAATGATGAATCGTATATTTGTGAAACATTATAAGCTATATAATGTGAATATATGTAATTTACAGCATATATCTGCGTCAATGTGAATACGTGTATTTGCAGGGTAGGTTCCCTTTCCACAGTAGTTAATGCATATGTCTTGTAGCCTTTTCTGCGTAACGTAAGTTTTCCAAACACCTTTCTATCCAAGATCGACACTCTCGCTGGGCACAGGACAGAAAAATGTCGTCGTATTTACTGTGTAGCGCTATATGGTTGATTTTATCATTGTGGTCTAGATGCCTTCGCTCAAGCTTTGAATAAAGGTGCAAAATTTGAAATTCAGCATGTTAATATGCCTTTGTCCATCGCAAAGCCAGAACACTGGGAACGGGCGGTGAAGTTTTCATTATTTTGTTCATGCCCAGTACTGCTATGTAAGCTGGGCAACCAGCCAATTATCAAAAAAATTTTGTTTATGCTGATAGAAAAGGTACCTGAGCAATACTGATTGGTGTATCAGTGGTCTTTGGATTATCCTTGTCCTTGTAGACTGCAGCAGTGCTCGAACTCTGAGGATAAAGGAGGGAGGGAACCTTGTAATTCAGTTGACATCGATGAATCACGAGGAGGATGACAAAGTATGGTATATACTCGATGAAGACCTTGAGGATGATAACTGATCAGCAGGCGTTAGATCATGGCCACTGCGTTATTATTAATTTGAGAGAGGAGTTAAAGCCTGACAACTTTGTTTTTAATTTTTTTACATTTCTAATTATCTTGTTGAATTTGGTCCCAGAAACCGGGAAAACCAATATTAGAGATGCAAAGATGTTTTAGTTGGATCTAAGTAAACGATTGAACTTGATTTTTGATTGGCTCATTATAAGCATATATAGTCCATGATTTTATTGACATTTTCTTGGAAGAAACCTCTTTAAAAATGAAATATCACTCTAAAGTCACAATCTTTTTGACCAATTCTAAGTAATTTGTTAGAATGCTTTGTAACACCATCTTTTAAGAGTACAAACTGTTTGCAGATAGGAGATCCCAAACTGAATTCTATGATATAAAATTGAAACCTTTCAATCTCACAACCCAAGATCCCTTGCACCATGCCTTCCTCCTCTTCCATCATTCTAACATAGAATATGATATTTTGTTTTTGGGATTCATTAAGTCATAATACTTTGGTAAAAACAACGAGACGCGTTAGCACAAAATAAGAGGATGTAAGGTAAATTCTTATCTACATCGTCATTTATAATAAGAATATACTTTCAACATGCTTAGCAAGAAACTATGTTTCGTCTTCCTTGACATGATTCCTTACTCAACATCATCAACACTTTCACCCAGGAAACCGGCCCGTTTAGAAGCCAAGTCATAGTCTTTGGCCCCAGCCCAGTCATATTTTACAGACCCTGGGCAGGTTACATTCCCAAGGTAGAGCCGGTTGACTCACGTCACTAGCTAAGCTTAGGTTTAACTCACGACAACGGTTTTCTCGGGTTTGACATACGACAATCCATCAGAAACAACCCTGCGCAACAGAAACTTTCTTTTGCAGATTTCATAGAAGTCAGCTATGCGCGTGTTTTTCTGGTGATGTCAGCCCTCGCTTCCTAATTGGCTGAAGCTGACATCACCCAATGGCTCTACACTATCCACTCGGTCGGATAGTCTCTTGTCTTTTGTTTATAAATAGTTTAAAATATTTAGAAAAGATACTAACACTTACACTTCGACTCCAAACTGTATTATTTCATTTGTGATAGTATGAACTGGTGTTGCACTTGACATGGAGTGGATCATTCATGACTGAACCATGTGAAATCACTTCATTCCCATCATCTTGTTCATTTCTTCGAATATAGCGCCTTAGCGAAAGAGTTAATTAAACCTACACCAATATTACACTCTAACAACTACATTAATTGTATATTAAACATGAAAACTGTATATTTATTAAAGAAATTGTACTACAATTTGTATTTATTGACAGTATACTTTTTTTGTATATTTAATGCACAATTTTTGTTTTATATTTGATGTACAACATCCTACATAAATGTATAATGGTCTCTTAAATTGTGTGAATTTATCATAGACACTTTAAAACCCATTCAAAAGATGATCATCTAAAGAATCTAGGATAGATGATTTGTATTTGACAACTCACCATATTGTATACCAATGCTGCTATAACTAGCATTTTGGGATCCCCACATCAGTAAGCTCTAGAAAGGAGCCTAAATTCCAAATGAGTGGAACTTTAGCCCCACTCTCCTATTGCCGTACATCTATACCTTTTAAAGACTTATCCTATATTACCACATCAAAATTTGAAATACCCCGAACTTAAATATGGTGATTAAATTATTCTAATATGGTATTTAAGGGCCTAATAGTGCCTAAGTAATTTTGGTAAGGAAAATAAATCAAAAGAAATAAAGAAACGCTTTAAAAAGCGAAAAACGCTAAATAAGTGTTAAATAACCATAGGAGGTATGAGACCTCGGTTAGCGTATTATATGGATTCCTAGGGCTTAATAAGACCAAAATAACATATGGGAACAACCCCCGAAGAAAACGGATCCAAATAATGTATTAAAACGCTAATAGAGCTTTAGCGCGCGTTTTTCGAAAAAACCCGAAAACGTGATTTTAAGTGGTCAACCGAACCCATAAAAATTATAAATCATTAAATAACAATAATTAAGCTTTAACGGAAGCTTAATAACCAATAAAATTAAAGAAACGAGAAAATTCCGGAAAACAGGCCCGGTTAGTGAATAGTACCTAAACCGGGCAAAATAACGGGCGTTTTCTGTAAAAGACGAAAAACGCTCCAACCTGTAATACATGTGGGGGCCGGTTTTTAATTAGTAAAACAGCACACTCACACACTCACTTACAACTAGCTAGTTAGTGAGAAAAGAAGAGAAAGGGAAAAAGTAGAAAAGCAAAAAGGTACCCTCTCTCTCCTCCTTATTTTCTTTTCCCCTCTCTCTCTTTCCTTCCTTCTTCTTTCTCCTCCTTCACAGCCGACTGAAACTCCCTCTCCCCCTTGCTGGCGATTTCAAGGTGCCATCCATGGCTACCTCAACTTCTTTGCCTTGCCCAAGCTTCCTCCAAGCTCCAATCACAAAAATAATTACATATTTGAACTCCTCTCATCCTCCTCTATCATTCCCTCTTTTCAAAATTTCGAAAAGGGCGAGTTTCATCTCCATGGGTTTTCCCCATTTGAAGAGAAAAGCACACCATTATGAAGCTTGGAGTCTCCTCTTTCAAACAAGGTAAAAATCTCCATGAAAGACCTCACTTTTCTCCATCTCCTAGTATGGCCGATTTTGCCTCTCTCTCTTACCTTGTTTTTCTCTTGTTTTGGAGCTTTGTTTCAACCCTCCAATGGTGGGGTAACCCCTTCTTGATTCAAGGGTGAGAACCCCTCTTAAAAAGCTCAAAAGGTAAACCCTAACTATATGCTTTGAGGTCTTTCATTGAATTAAGATTTCCTAAGGGTTTAGATAATTAATTGAGTGTATTTTGTGCTTCTTGGATGTTGGGATGGAGTTTGGAAACTCCATTCCCTCTTGACCGATTTTGAGAAGATGAGGAGCAAGAGGAGAATTGGAAAAGAAATGAAGGAAAAATAAGCTCAAGGTAAGAGCTCCTTCTTAATGCTTAATTTTAATGCATTAGAGTAATGGGAATGGGTAAACGAATAAAAGAACCTAAACTATTGTATTATTATTGAGGTTTATGAAGTTTTGAGTATTTGGGAACTAGTAAGTGAATTATAGGCCTTAGAGCCAAGTATATTGTGAATGAGTATTAGTATTGTTGCTTGACGGAGTATTGATGTATTGAGATGGATTGGTATTGCTTTGATTGTGGTAGGACCCTTGTAAGGGTGTGGCTAGATTAGGAATGAATTTGATAAGGAAGTATGTGTGTGGATAAATTAGAAAAGTAGGTGAACTACGACAAAATTTTAGGAGGAGATGCACATTTATGGATGACTTGGTGAATGGGAGAACCAAGGTGTGTATTGGAGTTAGTAGAGATGTTTAGTAGCTATGGAATGGTAATGGTAGTATGAGAAATAAGAAGGTGAAAATCTGTAGCAAAAAGGTATCAAAATGCATTATAGAACTAGGAAAAAGTAGTGTGCAAGATTTGGTAAGAAGAGGGTTGTACTTGGGTGTAGATAGTGTAGTTGTTGGAGAATGAATTGGAATAGTAAATGGAATTAGAACCAAGTGCAAAATGCAAGAGAGGTGTAGGAAATGCACAAGTGTGCAAAGTGTGAAAATATGGAAAATTTGTAGAAAAGGAGCAAGAAGTTGAGTAAGTATTGGACCATGAATTTGAGGAGTTTTAGTGAGTGTTTAAGTGTGTTTAAATATGTACAAAACATGTGGAAAGATTATGGAAAGATTGGAGGTGGATTAAGGGTTGATTAGGGGTTGAAAAGTCACCTCAATAGCAGTTTTTAGCAGGGTCCGGGACTTGGAATATGTACCAAGTCCCGGACCGCATCAGAAAAATGGTCGAGACTCAAAACAGGTATTGGTCCGGGACCTTAGTCCAGGACCAAGTCCCGGACCAGGGTGTTAAATTAGGCCGAGAGTATTGTTCTTGTATGATCCGGGACCTTGGGTGCGGACCAAGTCCCGGACCACCCCCAAATTCTTGCAAAAAGTGATTTTTAGGGTTTAAATGATGGGGGATTGAATGGTAATGTTTTTAGAAGTTGTTAAGGCCTTGTTTGGTAATATTTAAAGGTCCTAAGGAGTGTGAACAAGTGTAGGAAGTGAGTGGGAAGTAAGGACATAATTCGACATGAGTTAAATTAAGTATAACGGGACAACGGGGTAAGTACGGGAGTAGTAGTTATTAATGTACCGTATGAATATAGCATTAATAACAATGTTTGAAACATTACCAGTGGAACAAGTGTGAACCAAGGAACAAGGGAACACATGGTAAAGCTAACCCCGGTGTAAGGTATTATTTTCTCATGCCCCGTATGCAAACCGAGTTACGTTGATTTGTGTGCTGTATGCCGGCTAATCAAGACTAAAGCATGAAAATGGTTTATTGCCTTTCATTGTATGTCTTACTGTATGTTGTATGAGCTAACCCTTCTTGATTGATTGTGTGGCTTCACTTAGTGCGTAGACCGACTCATAGATGAGTCTTGTTGTTTAGTGACTCGTAGTAAGAGTCATATTGTGAACTAACGGGAACGTAGGAACGCACTAAACTAATGAACCATTAAACGATAACGCAAACCAATGAACTCACTAGATTGTGAAAGAGTGTACGGGAGTAGTAACCTCCCGATAACGGTAGGAGAATCGAAATGAATAATCCACAAACAATAAGTAGTGGAAGTATGTAAGTAACCCCTAATAGAGGGATTGATGGTAGAGCAAGACATGAACCACGAGAGTAGTAAAGAATGATGAGGGATCTCTAAACCCCTTAGCAAATTAGTCGACCCACTATGAGAGGACCCGACTGATGTAAGTAATGTCCCAAACATGAGAGTATTCGATACGTTGGGGAAACCCTTAAACCTGAGAATACTAGACGGTGGCAAATCCCTAAGCTAGTGGAGGTTATCGAGAGAGATACTTCTAGGCTAATCCATGAGATTGTAAGATGCTCCAAGAGAGGAGTGTTGGGAATTTGAATAGTCCAGTAAAAATGGACATTTTTATATTTGAGGAGCTAAGTGTATAGCCTATTGTATTTGTAGGCCCGGTGGGGAGTCTTGTGTATGACTCCGTCCAGAGACCAAAAGTAATGAGTATTGAGTATTGCGTATGTAAGAGTAAAGTAATGAGTATTGAGTAAGGAGTAAGTATGAGTATGTAATGAGTACCGAGCAATGAGTAAGTACGAGTAAGGAGAAGAGTATGGGTACTGAGTATGTGAGAGCAAGTAATGAGTACTGAGTAAGAGTAAGTATTGGTAGTAGTGAGTACTGAGTAAAGCATGAGTAAATAAGGAGTAAGGTATTGAGCGCAGTGTGAGTAAAACAAAGAGTAAGTAAGATTAAGCTTGGTGTAAACTATGTGAACCCAAGAAAGGAGAAAGAGAGCATCCGATGAAACCGGGTGAACGAATAACTAAATGAACGGTTGACTGACAAACTGCCTTCCTTGGTAGGTAACGAACCTTGTATATGTATGTAAGTATTGTTGATTGTATTGTTGTAGTATTAGTATGTATGTATGCATGTAAAACGAACTCCATGTATATCCGACCCAAAGTAGTCGGCGTACCGCGGTTAGCACGCACTGTATGTGAATTTCATATGCAACAATTTTGCTGAGCCCCTAGGGGCATCATTTTTATTTTTACAGGTATTCGAAGCTGACCACCGTTCGAGAGAGTAGGACGGGGTTGCTATGTAAGCATGGGTAGTTGAGTAATAGGGATTGTATTTGTAATGTATTGCGAATTGGAAGTCCAAACTGTATCGGTAAATTAAGGATTGTAGTAGACTCGGTATAGTATTGTATTGGAGTTGTATTTGGATTATGGTTGAGAATGCAAGGGAAAGTAATGTAATGTGTAGAGTACTCGGTATGTTCAAATTCATCAGACCGGTAGTATGTAGTATTGTAACTCGCCTTGTTAGTCACGTGGGTGACTAACGACATTGTACACCCGCCGTTGTGTATGTAGTATCCGTTGCGAAGGTAAGTATTTGTACAGTAATGACGGTATTAGCGGTAGGGGTGTTACAAAATTAGTTATAAACTTCCAACCATTATCCTATCAACTAAGGGGATGAAAAAACCCTTTGGTCTAGGCGTTTCTTAGGTTAGAATGGTCTCCACAAGGAGTCCATCATTAATGGATGAGCATTTGGATAATTCGATTAGATGAAACTGAATTAACCCTTAACCAAATTATCCAAAATCCGAATTTTTTTAAAGTGAGAAACCAAAAACTGAACTGAATTCCAAATTTTAGTTAATTCGGATTTCAATTAACCAAAATTTTGGAAAAAAAAATGAAAACCAAAACTGGATTTTTGTTTGGTTTTTAGTTAATTGATTTTTTAAAAAAAAAACCTAATGACAGGAAAAAAAACCAAACACTAAAAATCACATGCGTTGATTTACATCAAGAAATTTAATACTTAAGCTATTGCTACTCTGCTAGTCGTTTGTTTCATATGCAACAGAAGAAATCAAATTGTTCTAATGTTTCAGGTGCAAATAAAGTAGACATAAGAGAATGAAGAAGATGCCACAAAAGAAATCAAATATATCAGCTAGTTCTTAATTCTTATCGTTTGCTTCAGAGGCGACATAAGAATTCAAATACTTAAACTATCTAGTGTTGCTTATTTGCTTTAGATGTGACAGAAGAAATCAAATACTTTAACAAGTAGTAGATGTTGTTTGCTTCAGATAAGTTTAGTATATAACCAGAGTTACAGGAAGATAAGTTTAGTATATTACCGGTGGTGTGCCGGTGAGTGCGCGTAAGAAGAGAACAATGAAGAGAGGCGCGACCGTGCAGACCGCAGAGAATGAAGACTCGAGATTGAGGAAGAAGATAAGTTCTACATATTACTACCGGAGTTAGAGGAAGAAGATAAGTTCAGTATATCAGGAGCATTTGAAGGAAGAAGATAAGTTCAGTCTATTATCGGTGGACCACCTGGTGGCGGTGCGCCGGGGTCGCGAAAAAGAATGAAGCAAATTCAAAAGAGAGGCAACGTAGGAATTTGAATTTCACTTTCAGTTTCAAAGTTCCAGTATAGAGTTTGTCGTTTCCTTTCCTTCTTTCCATAATGACCAAAGAAAAAAGAAGTTTTAAAGAAAAATATTTGGATAATTCGGTTACCTGAATTAGAAAGAGTCAAAACTAAAATCCAAACCAATCCAAACCAAATTATAATATGGATATCCGAATAACCAAAATTTTAAATTCGATTACAAAATTTAGTTAAAAATTAAAAAATGGTTATTTCAGTTTTTGGATAAATTCAAAATATTACTAGATTTCACCTCAGCCTTTTTTTTGATAATTAGAGGCACAAGGCCATGTACATCACCAAAGTGGAAAGAACGGTGAAAGTTGTGACCTACCAAAATCCTACATACCTACCCTTGAACTTATCCATAAACCACCTTACATGATGTACACTTAAAAGTCTTTCCTATCCTATTCAATCTTCCTACGCTCTTTCCTTTACACGAAAGTTTACTAATACGAGAAAAACTACCGAACTCCAGGGTGGCTTTTTCAAATGTTGTTCCTTCCGGGGAAAGCTTTCACTTTACTTGCCTTTTGCGGAGTCGTACTAGCCTTGATTTCTTCCTTGCCTACAAGGTTATCCTGGTTTGACCATTTACTAGATTCTCGAATGATATTTTCAAGGTTCCTAAGCGCAGGACTTTTGTCAAGCACGGGACATCCAAGTTGCTTAGCAACCAAAAGTGTCGGCCTCGCTTCTTCCTGTACGTATGACTCCTTGGGATCTAACTCTGTACCATCCTTTACTCCTCGGTTCGAACCCGGGGGGTATTCTCACTCATCAAATAAGCTTCTAAGATCTGCCCTGTCCTCATCTTCCTCAACTAACACGATCTGAGACTACCCAATCTCCGACCCCTACGGGCTACTTCCTCCGACCACACCTTTCGAGCTTGTTCCTGCCCCTCTAAATCATTCTTCAAATCTGCTTTCCTTCCTGCACAACGAATCTGAAGCATTACCCTCCAACTGATCTTGACACATAATCTCTTCAACTATTAGATCAGGTCCACCCCCGTCCTTGTAACTGGCGCATGAACAATAACTGGGTTACATGAATCATCCACTCTTGCACCCATCACCGTAACCTGATCCGCTACACATGGCATATTTTGACAATTTTAGGGAAACAAGGTTCCGCTCCCACCACCAACACAACCATTATAAACTGCCAACGAGGGGAGGGTGCTCAAAACAAATTTTGAGCATGGTGCTCAAGTAAATCATGGCGGTTGGATTTATAATAAATAAATTGAAGGTTTAGATTTTATTGTTTATTATAGGGGTATAGATGTCAAATTTAACTTTAGTTTTAAGAAATAAAGGAAAAAATGTAAGATTGCACCATCTAGTTTACAGAGAAAGAATTAAATCAATAATTCTAATAAATATTCCCACAATTGGTAGTTATAATTTTTTTAACTGTAATAGAAGTGGAGTAGTGATCTGAAAAAAATCAAAAATCCCACTTTTACGCAAAAAACAATATTATTTAAAATAACAAATTAGAAATTTAATTGACAAGACTCTATATAAAAACAACGTTAAATTCATTTATTACTTAATAAAACATTACAATCAAACAAAAATAAATCAAAGAATTATATTTTGAAACAACTATTACTTTACCTAAATATCTACAATTACTTGAATTAGGAATTAATTAAAATTCACACTTCTAAAAAAAATCCACACTTGCATTTTAAAAATCTGACATTTTACTAAAATATCTAAATAAGAATGTAATTTTAGAAGAGTTTGTATATTGCAACGACCTAATTTGAAAAAAAATGAATATTTTTTAAAGTGGGAATGTAGCTGATCTAGTTAGAAAAAGAGAAATAAAGATGTACATTTAAAACAAATTGTTTTGAAAGAAGTAATTAGAAAATAATTTGACATAAACCCTTTAAAATAAATATAAGATCACAAGTAAAATTCCTAGGTTGTCTTATTTATTACTCATTAAAATTTCACTCATTCGTTTTAACATTGTATTGTTCAAATAAAAAATCTACACTTTTATCAAAAAATCTACACCTACATTTTACAAAATCTATCCTTTTACTTAAATAACTACACTTTTACTTAAATGAGCAATTACTAAAATTTACAATTTTATCAAATAAATCTACACCTTCATTTTGAAAAATCTATCATTTTATCTAAATATCTACACCTTTACTTTCATTTTTAGAAAATACTAAAAATCTACACTTCCGTCATAAAAATCTACACCTTCGTTTCAAAAAATCTATCCTTTTACCTAAATATCTACACTTTTTCTTAAATGAGCAAACATATCTACATTTGCATTTTGAAAATGGTATAATTTTATTTAAATATCTAATTTGAAAAGAAAACTATAAACCATCAATTCTATAAAGATCCCACATTTTAAGCAACTTACTTTATTTAAAAAAAATCTTTTGACTTAAACTTTGTAGCATTGATGGATGTGAGAAATAAATTTCCACAATGCCAATGTCGTATATTTAGGGAAGTTACTAGTCGAATAATTATTAAAATACTAATTACTTTCACAATCTCCACGTTCTATATTTAGAGGGATTGGTGGGTGAAGAGAGATAAATTAGTATAGAGCGTGATTTTTTTTAAGGGGAGTGGTTGGTTATAATTGAAAAAGTCTATTATAACCTTATTATTATTATTTGAATGTTTTTCTTTTTTATAAAACTAATTATTAAATAAATAAATACATATACGGTTAAGATTAATACTTTAAAAAATAAATTATAATCTAATGGCTAGAATTTATTTGAGCATATGCCCAAACTTTTTCCCATGGGCATGGTCCCCTGTTTGTATAACCTGCCTTATCCCACTTCCTTGCCAGCCTAAGCCTTGTCCCCAGTTGGCAAGCCCAGCCTGGCCATAACCCATCCAAGGGATCTTACCCAAAAGCAATAAGCAGACTGGCTCACCTCGTGATGCCAAGTTGGAACCCACGCTACTTCATTCCTAAATTGAATTTGCGCTCCATTTAATAAAGTACGCTCCTCCTTCCCCTCACGCTTGATTCTTGCAACCTGGGAACTGAACCGGCCTGTTGGAAAAACGCTCGCGCCGTCTCCCCACTGGCACACATAGTCGTCGACACAAGGACCATCGCAGCGCAGCAGCGGACCCGGATTCGTACCGTTGGGCGCCGTTTGATGTCCTCTATCATTTTCTCCGTCTGCTCGACAAGGACTTCTAAACTGTTCAAGTCCTGAAAAATTTCCACATCGCCGATCTGAATCACTGACTGATTATCACCGCTAGGATAAGGGACACCGTCGAGATAGGGACCAACACCTGACCCCTGCAATAGTTTCAATCTCTCTGCCTTCAATACGACTGAGAGATTACCTTCCACATGGCCTTCACCGGAAATTGAATTGACGCAGCCAGCCCGTGCTGACCGCTGCTCATTACCGCCAATATCTCCCTCAATCTTGAGCCTCCGTGGGTGTTTTTCTCTCCCAGTGAAAAGCTTGATCCCCATGAACCATCTACAGTGGATGCTTCTCGTGGCAGCATCAACTTGATCCAAGTCTTCAAACTCCACCAATACAAACGCTTGCAGGTTGTTGACGCGAGATTTGTGGGACATGGCAAACTCCATGACACCATCAAAGACGGAAAGCAACTTACCAACATTCTCCTTTTGTAGCTTCCAGACAAACTTTATCAATAAATAACGTTGCACACGCGTTCTGGCTGGGCTTCCCCTCATGATTGGATGAAACTATACATTAGGCTTTGTGTCCTCTTTGCTTATGGAACTCCTGAGAAGATGCACTCTTGGTTTAGGCGACAATGAACCACCACGAGAGTCGGTTCTCCACGATCTCCTCAACATTCCCCTGTGTCTCTTACCGTAGCATCTCGAAAACCATGAGGTGGCCTCTCTCCGACTCCTCTTAAGACTACCCTGCCGCTCCTGCATGCTCTTCGACCTCCACCGCTCATTTCTTGATCTCCTATTCCTACGACCCTTTCCCTCACTCGCTCTTTCTCCCGTCACCCTTATACATTATTATGCCAGAACCACGGTGGACCAGGGATATATTTTGAAAAAAAATACACAAAAATAATTCTATATACAAAATAACATAATGTTTGTAATACTATTAACAAAAGTTATGCCAAATACAAAATTCCTGGACCTATTGCTGGCTACGGCATACCCGCATGCATGCTGTCCGGTGGGACATGAACCCCTTAGGTTATACTCCCTCCGTTAATTAATATCTGTCATTTTAGGATGTGATTCTTGTTCAAAAATATCTGTCATTCTAGCTTTTTGACACACTTCTTCATTTTTATCCCTACTATTCAATATAAAAGTAATTATTATCTAATATGAAAAATAAAAAGTAGGTACACATGCATCATTGTCCTATTTTTCTTAATAAATGTACAAGTGTCTAAAGTGACAGTTATTGTTGAACGGAGGGAGTATATACTACAAACAAAACTTTCAAGCTAGTATACTCTAGACCAGCTGTGAGCCTGTGAGGACTTTTCCTTTTTTTTTTTAATTGCTGCTACAAATACCAATAGAAAAGTTATTGAACGTAATTGGGCCGTGATGCACTCTATCTTTTTATTTTTCATGTATTTCCTTGCAACTTTTACTCTTTTGTTTTTTTTTTCTCGAAACAAACTTTTACTCTTTTGTTTGATATATTTTACTCTAGAGATAAGATTTATGTTATGACTCCATTTTTGTATTCTAAGTGAAAATCTTTCTTTCGATAAGATCATTGTGTTATTTTAAGCAATGGAGATCTAACAACTGTAACAAAAAAAGTTGAATACTATTCCGGAAAATATATTATATAAAAGGTGATGATTTGTGAGCATACAAGTAAGTTTTGCTGAAATCAAATATTGTGAGAGACGGTGATAAACCCAGGATCCAAGGATTGAATGGTAGCCACTGAAACTGGAGTAGTGATTGCGAAAGAGCCATTACATTTTGTCAAAAAAGACTAGGAGTCCCTGAAAAACTTTAGATGAGATGTCTAGAATCTAATAAGGGGTATTTGATATGAGGTATAAAGAAGAAGGAAAAGGAGTCAAATGATGGCAAGAGTATCTTTGTGAGACTCTCAACCCACAAGCAGGAAGAAAGAAGAGGAATGTAAGAAACCTGTTCTAGGATTTAGCATCTGTTTGAGATGGATTAAGAAACACATAACAGGAACGGTAAGACTTGGAGAAGACAAAAAGAATGACCCTAACAAGGTAAGATCTACAGTGAAAAGAAAGACTCGATAGTAGTTATTCATCTTTGTGGTAAATTTTACTTGTTTCATATCTCATTCTCCTCATTTGTGCTTCCTAGTCAACTGGTTTCATGATTCCAGTTTGTAATAATAAGTCTGGCTCCCCTTTTTGGTTTTTGTTAGGTATGAATCATAAATCGAACCCTAGAAACAAGTCACGGCTTGCTAACAATTTTTGGTCGGAGAATGCCTAATTAATTAATGTAGCTGGAATATCAAATCTGTTTGTTGGCACATCTCTTGGTGAGAAATGATTCCACCACCGTTCCCGCTTTGTGGTCCATGAATTGTTTCTCAATCACTTGCGTGTTATGATCTACTTAAATTGGAATCCAAGTGGGATTTCTTTATGGCACTATCTAATCCACTGATGGGTCCCTCTACCCATCTGGACAAATTACATCCACAATTTTAGTTTCGTCATAATAAGAATGATTAAAGCAGTCACACTAACCCAAATATCATAACAGTGAAAGCTGTTTTTCATGGATAGATCAAACGAGTTCCTTCCTGAGTGGCAGGCGTTGACATAATTGAGGTCACTGCACACGGACTCGTTTACAAATGAGAAAATTACACTTAGTACCCTTGATATTTAGGCTAAATGCACATTACCACCTTGTGTAACACTCCCACATTGGGAGTGGGTGGGGCTTGGTAGTGGTTCTTAAGCGCTAGTGGCTCTCCTTCCTATTTGACCGGTCTTTTGGGAGGGTTCTCCACTTGGGTCACTACTGGGTCTCGCTACATTGGTGCTTTCATTGAGAGTACCAACGCTCGCCGGAAGGGGCGACTTGGAAAGGGCTACCTGAGAAGCAGAGTGAAAGCCGCTCAGAGTGGGCCAATGAGAGCGTTGGGACTCAAAGGGGAAAAACATGTAACACTCCCACATTGGGAGTGGGTGGGGCTTGGTAGTGCTTCTTAAGCGCTAGTGGCTCTCCTTCCTATTGGACCGGTCTTTTGGGAGGGTTCTCCACTTGGGCCATTACTGGGTCTCTCCCTTTCCCAGGTCGCCGGAGGAAGTTCAAATTTGTTTTTTACAAAATTTCAATAGTAGAAAAACTCATGTTGGCTGTTTTGGAGGTCACTTCAGTTTATTAGACACAACAACTGATCAGTTGATTTCCACAACCATGGATGAAAAATGAGACTTGGATCGTAGCACATTTGAAGTAATAGTTCAGTCAATAGCAAGTAGCAACATGACAAGAAATTCAAAGGCCGCAACATGAAGACTTTGTTCATGGTAATTAGTAGATGCAGATGAAGTATCAAAGGAAAAGTATATATACAAAGAAGTAGAGCTGATCTGGGCAGACGTGCCGGGTTCGGATCGGGCTAGATATAAATTTTCAGTCCAATCGGGCCAAGGGTTTAGCTCAAACCCGTCCAATCTGGCCAATCACCTAAACCCAACCCACCCACCTAAAAAAATGTTCATGCCATAACCCGGCCCTCCCAGCCTGCTTTTAACTCAAATTTATCTATTAAGTAACATATCTTAAAGTATAGATACGTAGTATAGATTTTGAAGAGTGTGCACGACACAAAATAAATTTTATAAGACAAAGTGTATGTGGTCCATTCAGTTGAATAACTACTATTGTATTATTGTAAGTATTTTATTACTTTTATTTAAATATTTACAATAATATATACTAATGTAAGATGTACTATGACATTCGGGTCAGGCCGGGCCATCAACTGGGCAAAATATTTAGTCATAACCCGGCCCGAAAAGATATTCGGACTGTTTTTTTGTCCAAACCCGCCCAGTTATTTTTTTTACCCATGCCCATTGATCTAATTTATGAGCCGGGCTGGGCGGTTGGGCTATCCTGATTATTATCGGCTCTACAAAGAAGCTATCAACTCTTTTATTTCCTTTTTTTCTCTTTTTTATAAAATATATATATAGTTCAACGACCGAAAAATTGTTCCAAGGGTGAAGGGTGATAGAAGTGCTAAAGAACGAGGTTGGGAATTGCCAATATCCAAACCACGAGATAGTTATGTACCAATAGCTCAAAAGTCATGGGTGCTAAGTGCAATTTCCCTTCATAAAAACAATAATATCTTCCGAGATGATGTGAATAATTGAATATTCTTAATAAATGAAGGAAGTTTGTTTATGTTATCTACTACTCGGCATCGATCACCACATATAATTTAATTAGTTAGTGTCAGCATCTATCCATGCATGCATCATCAGCCGACCAGAAATATAGAAATACCACATATAATTTTTAAATAACTTGCTGGAAGCTGATCTCCCAGCTGGTCTCTTCTCAAAAGCAGAAGGTCCATTGCTGGGATGGCGATTTAAGTATTGTAAAATATTGCTGCGAGCCCACTAAACTAAAGCTACAAGATGGAACTTGCTATATAGACTATAGTAGTAGTTGTAGCTAAATTTTGTACAGGTTGAAGAGCTTCCTATAGCATTATAACAGTTTGTCATCTTTCAAGTTCTCTGAGAAGGAGAAGTAAGTTGGATCGCTGGTGAGTGTCCGTGAAAGTTTGAACTGCCCGCCATCACCCAGGTAGCATATATACTCTCGTTCTCTCTTTCTTTTCTAATTGGAATTTATGCATACATCAAACATGGTAGATGGGTTCAGAAACCATGCATAGATAGGTAGCTTTCTGTTGAAGTAGATTGTTCTATTTTGGCAAAAAGAAATATATTGTTGTTTTCAAGAAGTGGACACCGATTCTAATTATGAGTGATTTATGTATTCTGCAGAATTAAACAATGGTACAGTTCGCACCTTTCTTTGAAGGACTGGCAAGAAGTATATCTTTCAAAAAGTCTGGAACTAATTTAAGACAGCAGGAGATAAGTGGAAGAGAAGCAGCAGAAGAATTGGCCCAAGAGGCAAGAAGGAATAATCTGATGTCTTCATCCCAAAATGTAGTCTCAACATCAACAGCATCTAATAATATCACGTCTGTTTCTTCCATGACCGGAGAGAAAGGCATCAACCAGGATCGGATAACTCTGTGGAAGGTAGTAACATCAAAAGAATCAAGCATAAGAAAAAAATTTCATTCCATGTTGTACTACTACTAGTTTATTTAATTCGAAAACTGACACGGTACGTAACTGATCGATCATCGGTCGATCTTCAGGAGTTTGGTTTCCAGAAAGATATGATATTTTGCGGAGTGTTTGATGGGCATGGACCATGGGGTCATATGGTGTCAAAGAGGGTTAGCAAGCTATTGCCAACTCTACTGCTGTGGTACTGGCAAGAGACTACACTCGGTCTCTGTTCATCACAAACTACACTCGGATCATCATCTAGCCTCCTGGATTTGGATACAGCAACCGAAACATGGAGGCAGTCGTATCTTAAAGCTTGTGCTGCCGTAGATAAAGACCTTGAGCAGAGCCGGAGGGTCAATTCATTCTTCAGTGGTACCACAGCCTCGACCGTAGTGAAACAGGTATAATGATCCCCTGTAATGTCTTAGGGTTGAGTGTTTTCAGTTTTGAGAGTTGATCAGGCAGTTGGGTTTCTGGGTTTTAATTATTGATGGTTTCTTTGCTTTTGGTGTAAAGGGTGATGTTTTGATTGTTGCAAACGTTGGTGACTCAAGATCTGTCTTGGCAACTAGTAGTACTGCAAATGGGGGCAACTTAACTTCAGTTCAGCTGACGGTTGACTTCAAGCCGAACTTACCTGGTTAGATTCTCTCTTGCACCGTTTTGTTTGCACACACCCTCCTGAGTTTTTTTTTACTTGTTGTTTTATGATCAGATGATGATTGTTTCGTCTTGTGTAATTATTACAGAGGAAGCAGAGAGGATATTGCAATCACAAGGACTAGTATTGTGCTCAGATGATGAGCCTGGTGTTTACAGGGTATGGAAACCAAGTAGAGGATCACCTGGTTTGGCATTATCACGAGCATTTGGTGATCACTGTTTAAAGGATTGCGGTTTGATTTCTGTACCTGATGTCACAGCAAGACACATAACCCCAAGAGATCAGTTCATTATCCTGGCGACAGATGGGGTAAGGACGAATCGAAATCCACAATTTATTCTCTGTTGCATTTTTGCATGTTGGTGTTGATCTGATACTATATGTTGTTCCTTCCTGGTTGAGGGAACAGGGAAGGGCAGAAATCCACAATTTATTGTCTATTGCATTCTGTTAACTTGTCTCTTCAACTAATGCAGGTGTGGGATGTTATTTCCAATCAGGAAGCAGTGGAGATTGTATCCGCAGCTCCTAAAAAGGAGAAATCTGCTAAGAGACTGGTGAAATGCGCAGCCCGAGCATGGAGATGTAAGAGACCTGGCATCGCGATGGACGATATCTCAGCTGTATGTCTCTACCTCCATCACGATTCTCCTCAAGCATTTGGTTTTGCTGCAAAACAATCTACACAAAAGGATGGAAGTCGTTAAGAAATAGACGGCAGCTGCAGGGTAGGAAGCTTAGACATTGCTAAACATGTCTTTACTTTCAGACAGCAGCTTGCTGCCGTGATGATAGTATATGGTAACGTAGAGTCTAGGACGACGTGTGGGTGAGGAGGGAAATCGAAACCCACCCCCCTTTTATTGAATGGTTAGGTTAGGGGCACACTACTGCACTACTACATTAGTAGCCTGTTGCTGTTCCTTACCTCTTCCGACCCCCTCGGCAGATGACAGTATTGGTTTCGTTACTTGCTTTTTTATTCCAGACCCATCTTTTTTGAAGCAAGTAATTTTAATATGGGACGTTCTTAGCTATATCTAGCTACATCCTCATCCTCCAGACACACGCGACCTTGTTTGGTTTTTCTTTTTTTTTTTTTTTTTTTTAAACCACAAAAATTTTAAATTATTGTAACTTTTAATATATAAGTCCAAATGAAAAAAATATATCATTGTTTACTAAATTCAAGCTCTTCAAAACAAGACCAGTCATGGTTATTTTGACAACATAAAAAAAAATTTATTTTACATGTATAGTGCACTGAACAAAAAAAAAACTTTGTACAGATGGTCATACAAACCTGTACAAATGTTCACTAAAACATGTACTCATCACGTAAAAACATAATGTACACTAAAAACATACAGAAGGTCACATAAACCTGTACGAATCACTAAAATGTATATTCTTAGATTAAAACCTGTACACATAAGAAAGAACACTTGTACATACAGCCATACAAACATGTACATAGTCATACAACATGTACAGACGGTCATACAAACATGTACATTAAAACATATACATTCTCATAATTGAACATGTACATTCTCACATTTGAACATGTACATCATCACATTAAAACATGTACATTCTCACATTAAAAATGTACATTCTCACATTTAAAGATTAAAGTATATAACGGCTTTCAAATAGATTACCCTAACGGGCCTAACCCCACACACCTAGGAAAGCTAAAAAACGTCGAAGGCATTTTTAGGGTATGTAGTGGCAGGTTTAGGGTCTAACGACCCTAAACCCGCGACCACAAACCCTAAAAACCTGTCGAGTTAGTTGCTACAATGTAAAGTATAGAACGGTTTCCAAATAGATTACCCTACCCCCCAAAACACCCCAAAACCACCCTAGGATAGCTAAAAACGTCAAAGGCATTTTTAGGGTTGCAGTTGCGGGTTTAGGGTCTCCTAAACCCGCTACCACAAACCCTAAAAACCTGTCGAGTTAGTTGCTACAATATAAAGTACTAAACAAATTCCAAATAGATTACCCTACCCCCAAAACACCTCAAAACCCACCCTAGGATAGCTAAAAAACGTCGAAGGCATTATTAGGGTTTGCAGTTGCGGGTTTAGGGTCTAACGACCCTAAACCCGCTACCACAAACCCTAAAAACTGTCGAGTTAGTTGCTACAATGTAAAGTATAGAACGGTTTCCAAATAGATTACTCTATCCCCCCAAAACACCTCAAAACCACCCTAGGATAGCTAAAAACGTCGAAGGCATTTTTAGGGTTTGCAGTTGCGGGTTTAGGGTCTAACGACCCTAAACCCGCTACCACAAACCCTAAAAAGCTTGTCGAGTTAGTTGCTACAATATAAAGTACGAAACAAATTCCAAATAGATTACCCTACCCCCCAAAACACCCCAAAACCCACCCTATGATAGCTAAAAAACCGTCGAAGTTAGACCCTAAACTCGCTACCATAAACCCTAAAAACCTGTCGAGTTATTGCGATGATGTACAAGTTTTTACGTGTGGATGTACATGTTTTAATGAACATTTGTACAGGTTTGTATGACTATTTGTACAAGTTTTTTTACGTTTTGTGCACTATACATGTAAAAATAATTTTTTCAAAGTTGTCAAAACATATCCATAACTGGTCTTGTTTTGAAGAGCTTGAATTTATATGAACAATGATATAACTTTTTTTCATTTTAGACATATATATTAAAAGTTACAATAAGTTTTAGATTTTATGATAAAGTAAGAAAAATAATAGTAAAAATCTTGAAAAAGAAAAAAAGGAAAAAAAGAAAAAATAAAGAAATGCGCTACGCACGTTAAAGAAGAAAAAAAAAAAAGAATCGCTCCTCTCCATCGGCGCAAGTAAACTCCCTCTCTGGTATGTAGCCATCTACATGCATCTAGTTGTAGGCAAGATTTTGCGTTTTAATATTACAATTGCTGTGGCTGTTTGCGTTAGTAAGAAATGTGGTCGGAAGCCCAACAAACTGGCCCATAATTCCAACAATGGGCCAACCTCATAATCAAGAAATGTCATCGGACTAATACTGGTTGTCCAGTTTTTATAATTTCTTATGTATAAACTTCTTCAAAATCTCTGTTACCTTTTCTAATATTTCTCGTTCTAGGCCGTTTGAGCCGTCAGTGCATGTGTGCGAGAGAACTGTTATAAATTCGCCCAGACAGGATAACAAAGGTAAATTAGAACTCTATGGTAATGGTGGTCCTACTAAATTTATCGAATTTTACAAAGAATTCAAACCTTCCAGCTTGCTCGCTCCAACAGGCTGATGTGAGCTTGTGATATATATACATTTAATACACATACATTGATTATTATAGATGGCGTGCATATGTAAAAGACGACCACAATAAATGATAACACAAAAAATCTAATCAAATGGCATCTTTTTATTCCGAGACGTGTACTAGATCTTGTTAACTTAGACCCAAAAAGCCTTCTAGAATTATTTTACAAGTCGGTGGATATATATATCTACGATTGTTTGTCGTGAAATTGGAGCCAAACAAATGAATAGGTTATTTTCATTATAACGCTCCTAATAATGATTTTTCACTTTATGACTACTCTACCCTAAAAGGCATGTGACGTGTATTCCAAAATACTACTAAATAAAAACTATACATTAATATCGAGACAGAAAAATAATCATGCAAGCCAAGTTGCACTCATTCAGTCATTAATTCCAATCGACATGCACATATTCCAATTTGGATTCATTATTACAAGGTGGTTTGGTTTTGTTCTGAGAACAAGCTGGACTGTGTCATGTCATGTCACCTCGTCAAATGCAATTTTAGTGTATTTTCCATGGGTCCATAGTCGCACATACAACTTGACTGTTATTAACTCGTTCACTGCACTTTTTCAATTCACCCATTGTCGGCTACCAAAGGCATAATCCTCAAGTTACAACTACTAAGTTACCAACAGAATAGTGTAATAGAAATTTCCACGCGGCACCGAAGTATATGAATATAAAAGATGTCACACTTTTTTGCTTTTTTCTTTTTTTTTTAAGAGAAGATGTCACTCATATCTACAGCTCGATGATATTTTCTTACAAAATTATAGTTTTTATAAGGTTAATATACATCTGTGTTAAAAAAAATTACATTCAATCGAAACGCTCATAGTTTAACAAACCTCGGTAGAGGTAGTCCAAAGTACAGCCTATGTCGAGAACATTTCACATTGTATTTTATCCTTAGGGAAAATTACATCTCCTACCTATGATGTTTGGCGAAATTACACACTCCACCCATGAGGTTTCAAAAATTATTTTGTCCATCCATGTGGTTTCCTTTTTTTTACATCTGACAACTTTTTTAATATTTGATAAACTTAAAAGATGTTTGAATATTATCCAAAATTGATGAAACTTTACATGGACGATGCTAAGGTGTTATATTTTTGTCCAGTGCCAAATCCAAAGTTTTTTAAGCTCATATATGATCTGTGGGACCCAATGAAAACACGTTTACGTCACATGTTTTATTGGGTCCCACAGATCACATATGAACTTAAAAAACTTTAGATTTGGCACAAGACAAAAATATAACACCTTAGCATCGTCCATGTAAAATTTCATCATTTGGACAACATTTAAGCATCTTTTAAGTTGATCAAATATTTGAAAAGTTGCTAGATGTAAAAAAGAGGAAACCACATGGGTGGGCAAAGTAATTTTTGAAACCTCGTGGGTGGGATGTGTAATTTCACCAAATATTATGAGTGGGCTCTGTAATTTTCTCTATCCTTATCTTCTCCTTAATGAATATAATTCTCCATTAAAAAAATATACAATAAATCTTTATATTTATTATTTTTTTAGGAAGAAATATAGCTATTATTAACATTATACAAAAGAATATATGATATTAAACAAGACAATAAATCAAAATAGCTGTAAAATAACCCTGAACAAAGTTGTCACAATTAGGAAAACGGGATAATAAACGTAGATTTCACTTTCTCCAATGTCTTATTTACCCCAAAAAAAATTATTGATCACTGGCTACCGGCCGGTGGCTCTTAACTGCGGCAGTTGGCCGCTACACTTCGACTTTGGGGAATTTTCGATAGTCAAATATTCTAATTGCTTCGTAACATGGTGTCAAATGTTCAAATTTAAACCTTAATAACTTTAGGTTTCCGATAAATAAATCAGGTACATAAGTTTCAAGAAAGATCTCAGCCTAAATATGATTTTGAAACACGGATTAATCCGATCATATCATTTATTGAATGGTTGAATAAGTAGGTTTTGTGGGTTAGTCAAGGAAACTAAGGTCATCAAAAAAAAGTTAAAATAAAATAAGTTATAAAAAAACGGGTTGGTAAGGGTCAACCCACTCCGGGTTCATTTGAAGAAATATAAAACCTGCTCCGGGATCAGATCGGGTTCAGGATGATCTACAACTATTTTCGGGTCAGGTTCAAGTTGAGTTCAACCCGACCCAAAACCTGATTTTGACACTCCTACCTACATTCTATGTTTATAAGTTGATGTACAATTTGTTAAGATACAATTATCCATTAAAATGAGTTTTATAATAATTTCATATTAATTATCAAAGATAAAGAGGTTTTGTTGCAATTACACACATTTAGTGTTAGAGGGTAACCTGTGGATTTTGGATACTCCGTAAATTGATTTAAGGTTAACTTCTCCGTGATGCGAAGATTGATGGTTTAAAGTCTTTAGACGTTGTTATTTAGCAGCAGTAAGTATAACACAAGTGTTTCATGGTTCGATCTTAAATGACCTAGTCTTTAGGGAGTTGATGAAGGTTGGGAGAGTACAAGTGAAGAGGGAAAGTGAGTATTTTCTTTTGTTCACCACTAAGTATTCACCTCCAGCCTATCTTCATTATGTTTCCTCCTCCTTCCCTACTCTCTAAATGAGAAAGGACTGCTATTTATAGGGGGAGACCACCAAACTGACTTGTTCTCTTCAGCTCGTTACTAATCTTCTAGTCGGGTTGGTGTTGTAAGAGTTTTCCACGCAAGATGGGGCAAATGTCATTTAGGAGTGACTTCTTCAAGAAGTAACCATCATTCGCCTGCCCATGCATGCCCTGCTCAAGAGAAGGACACAACAGTCTTGGAATATTAATGGCACGTCAGATGTGGCTCGAGGTAACTAGATGTTTGATTGGATTAATGGCACAGAGAGGTGCGGCGTGCTTATCAAGCCACACGTCCCTCTCTGGCATCCGGGCCGGGTTATCACACGGGGAGAGAGGTTAATGGTGCCCCGGATTTTGTTTTACACAGAGAAAAAAATTTAAACGAAGTAGGAAGGGTTGAGAGTTTTTACACGGGTATACCCACGAGTCCCCAAAGTTTGACTAGCAGCGGTCATGGGTGGGAACTTAAACTTTCAAAATGTCGTGAATGTTCGAGGAAGGAGGATCGTCACCACATGGTGCGATCGTATTCTCCCTCGGGGAAGCGGAACGCCGGGGGAAGCCGTCATGGGGTGAAGACGTGGTAATGATGAGACCGGGTTACTGATGGAACTTGAGTGTTGACTTGTCAGAGGATTGGCACACGTTTTGTGACACATGGCAAAGGTAGTTGAGGTGTCAGAAGGGGCATACACTATGGTTAGCTCAAGGTTGCTTTGGAGAAGCATTTGAGTGAAGATTCACGGGGCTTTGTGCTGGAGTCCAAATTGAATGCATCCCTGGATCGGAGGGATCGATACAAACTAGAGGTCGTGAACTTGAGGCAGAAGGTGGATGATCTGAAGGAGAGGTTGGGCTCGTTGTGGGCCGCGGCGGGCTCCTTAGTCCTTGAAGTAGTTGGCTTCATTCAGGACCGCGTGAAAGAGCTTTCTGGGGAAACCGAGGTGAACCTCGACTTGTTGTCGCTAGACCCTAGGCGGGTGGTTGAGGAATCCGGGACGGGAGCCGTGCTTGTAACTTTCAACCTTGTCCCTGAAGTTTTGCCTGTGGCATTAATAGTTCCTAACGGGGTGGTGCAGTGAAGATCAGACTGGGAGGAGGAGTCTACGAAGAATGCTCCGAGCAAAGTGTAGTACAGGGTGTAGCATAGGAATTTTCCCTTGCTTTTGTCGAGGTTGTCCCCTTTTTGTAAGTATTCTAGTGGCGCAGGTGTCTGTCTATGTATTGGTCGAGCGGTCGTAGATCATGTAAATACTTGATTAACGGAAAGCAATCGGTTACCTTTCTTTTTGTCGTGTGCCTTTGGGCTCTTGTTGAGACAACCTTTTAACGTGGGGAAGGAAAGCTAGTTTTTTGTGTTCCTGTTTTACTTACGCTTTTACTAGCTAGGTGTCTGAGCCATTGTATAGCAAAGAAGAGAAAGTTTTCCCCCTTCCTTTTTCATTGGGTATCCCATAGAGCCTTCAATTTGGTTGGATAACGCCACGCGTTGTCCACGAACATGGATCTTAAGGAAGTACCCCCTTCAGCTGGTGTGAGGCAGGAGCACTCCTTTTAGGAAGCATGGCTACCTGGCCAACTGGATAGCGCTGATGCTTGTCCAAGGACTTAGTCATAAGGGTAGCACTCCTTAGCTCCGCTAATTGGCAAGAGTACTAGCCCTTTCAAGAAGCGTGGTCCTCTACCAACCAGATAGCATAGGAGCTATGTTCTGGGACTTGGTTTATGGGGAAACACTCTAGGGTCATGCTATGGGCCTCCGGTTAGTGGTATTTTTCCTTCAAGAAATATGCTTCTCTCGCCAGTCGGATGATGTATTAGATCTAATCCAGAGGACTTCGATCGCGTGATCGTACATTACTGGATAGCACGGGACTTTGTCGAAGCCCGTAAACACGGGGTGTTAATGGGAATCTAGATAGAGTAGAGAATTATCCAAGGCTGAGAACATAAGATGTCACCAGATAGTGTAGATCATTGTCCGGGACTAAGAGCATAAGATGTCATCGAATAGCGTTGATCATTGTCTGAGACTGAAACATAAGATATCATTGGATAGCGCAAAGCATTGTCCAACACTAAGAGCACAAGATCTCATCGGATAGCACTGAGCATTGTCCGAGACTAAGACATAATATGTCATCGAATAGCGTAAAGCATTGTCCATGACTAAGTGCACAATATGTCATCGGATAGCATTGAGCATTGACTGAGATTGAAAATATAAGATGTCACCAGATAGCACAGAGCATTATCCGAGACTGGGAGCACAGTATGTCATCGGATAATGTTCAGCATTGTCTAAGATTGAGAACATAAGATGTCACCAGATAGCGCGGAACATTGTACGGAACTGAGAAGGCAAGATGTCATGAGATAGCGCTGAGCATTGTCTGAGACTAAGAACATAAGATGTCACCACATAGCGCGGAGCATTGTCCAGGACTAAGAGCACTAGATGTCATCAGATAACACTGAGCATTGTACGAGACTAAGAGCAGAAGTGGAAGTATATTGTATGATATAAACAAGTTGTAAGTGTGTCTGAGTTATTATCATCTAAGGTAATGTCAGGAATACATTGTATATTTTATGAGGAATAAATATTAAGGAGTGAAATGTTAAATTTGGACAATACACATGGGGTTGGAGGTGGGTTGGCGATTCAGTCGTTGAAGTCGAGTGGCTGAGGTGATGATCGGTTGAGGTGGAGTCCCTTCGATGTGGTTTTTCTCACCCAGGAAGTCGGCACGCTCCATGGTTGTCACGGTCGTGCAGTGGTTTCCCCTTCTTGAACTCTTTACTGATTTCAAGAAGGTGTCACCGAAAGGTATTCTTTGCTTTAAGGACGGTAGGTTCCTTCTGACGGGGTGGAATTCTCCTTAGGGCTCGATACTGCGGGGTTTCCAAGGTGTTGCTCTCGATGGTTAGTAGGGTGAAGAAGGTTTTGTAGTGTTGGTGAGAAAGCTTCCTGCATACGGCACCAGATGTTAAGAGGGTAATCTGTGGATTTTGGAAGATCTATGGATTGACTTAAGATTAACTTCTTCGTGATGTGACAATTGATGGTTTAGACATTCACCTTCAACCTATCCTTTTTCTTCTTCCTCATCGTTCTCTGCTTTCTAATGAGAAAGGACTACTATTTATAGGGAGGGAGGAGACCACCAAGCCGTTTTGTTCTCTCAGGCTTGTTACCAATATTATAGCCGGGTTAGCGACGTAAGAGTTTCTTGTGCTTGCGCTACTCAGGGGAAGGACACATGTCTTAGGGAATTAATGATGCGTCAAGCGGAACTCATGGCTCAAGATAACTAGTTTTCTAATGAGATTGATGGGATAGAGCATTGTGGAATGCTCATCAAGCCACACATCCCTCTTTGGCACCCGGGCTGGTTTTGACATGATGAAAGAGATTAGCCAAAATGAGCCTGGCCGGATGACGGAGGGCTCAACTTCTTCTAGGGGTGAGGCTTTGACTGGAGCGGGGTTGTGGCACCTGGGTTGTATCAGGTTGATTCTATCAGGATAACAGGAACTAGATTCTCTAGTTTTGAGGTCTCTACTTGGGGAAGCCCGATTCTGCTGTGTTAGGTTGTTGGCTCCCGGGGTACATGTGATTGTAGGGAAATTTTAAAAGATAACTTTGAATCATAATGCATATGCATCATATTATGTGAGATATTATTAAGAACTTTTTCTATATTGCGCTACTTAAATTTGTTATACACAGGCTGTGATTCTATTATTATGTAAGGTATCCATGGTTGATAAGGATTATAATTTTAAATAGATACTCGGTACACCAATCTACCTGGTTCAAACATATGAACTCCCAAAATAAATGAATGATAATCAGGTGAGTGATTCGTGTGACAATTTTTCATGCACCGCTTGATCATCACCCGCTTATTATCAAATCTATCATCCATTTAAAGCTGCATTTTATTTTATTGTGCATATACTTAATACGATTTTGCGCATAATATGTAAATAATGTTATTAGTTAATAGTAAATTTTATTTCTATTTTTAAAATCGATTTTGTGTTTTTTGTTACATAATACTACTATATTTAAATAGTTGTTTTCACATTAATTAAGTCTTTGATTTTGAATGGTAACATTCTTGTGTTATCACCACAATTTATCTTCTCGGTATAAAAGCAATTTTTTTGCACCAAAGTTTGCATATTCTTAATGAACCAAAGAATTTTATACAAAGAAAATTTTCACCTAATTATCACCCAACCCACCCGAGTCATCCGCGGATGATGATTGGATGGTTGATAGGTAACCGAGTGATAGATGGACGATAAGTAACCGAGTGATAGATTGATGGATGATGGGTGATACATCCCAGTGATGCTCCACCCATCCCGAACCTGATCAAGTGACATCCTTAATCGCTCATCGAAAATTAACCTTTATATGTCTCGCCATATTTCTTAGAAGCTCAAAACTTTTGTTAGTTACAATACTTTAAAAAAACTTTGTGAGTTACAAAAAAAAAACTTTCAAACACGTCTTTTTATCCAATCTTATTGCAAGCTTTATATCTCACACCTTATGCATCTTCCCCACTCTTTTTATCTATAACAACTTTTTGCTAGCCGAAATGGTGGATAAAATATAGTAATTAATAGGACCACTCTCCCAAACTGGCTACCTATTATCCACCTCTCCCAAACAAGCTTTGGCTTTACTTGTGAGTACATTAATTTGGTCAAAATCAAAGTTCTAACTACACCGAAAAGGCCCTATTAACAACCAACTAAGCTCGCATAAACATACTACAAAAGGGAAGTGCCTTTAGCATTGGAGCTATGGAAGAAACCAAACACAACCACCGAGTTGTCCGAACGGATACAAATTAAGTTGGGATACGAAAACAATAGTAGTATTAAAAAAGGGTGCAAACAGAGGGTCCTTGTCAAAGGATTCCCCGTCGATTTTTACAGTGAGAAAGGTGAGGATTGCATTTGCGTGTTCCGTCGCTACTACTACTACTAATATTTTAGCTTTACATCTTGAAACTAGATTTTCCCCCTCCGAGCAAGCAAAGCTAAAAGCGCTCTCTTTCCTTATCCTTCAAGCCAAATTTAAAACTTGATGTCTCTTGCATTTTCCATGCATTGGGGCTAATTTGATGTGATCATATTGTACCAACTCTGTTTTAGAAGTGGGAACAAGTATGAGACTCGGATGTAATATTTACCATCAAAAACTGAAACGTGATAAAATAATAGAAAGAAAATCTTTCTAAGACAAAAGAAAAATGTAAATCACTCTTAAACACTCTTTTTATAACGTGTATTATTATTTTTGTTAGTCTGAGAAGACATTTTCAGTAGAAAGAATCATACATAATCCATTCTACAAATCTCTCTAACTTTTAGAAGTTGCCATTAATTTATACATGTATTGATGGACATTGTGTAATTTTAATGAAACAAATTATAAATAAACATATTTCAATAATAGACTGATTTTACTAACATACTTATAACATTAAACCTGAACTTTTAAAATTCATATGGTACTACTGTGACGGTTTGAACCGGGGACGTGCATAATTAGTTTGGTTCAAGCGTGATAATCTATAATCAACACCAACCTAAGACCATAATGTAGCATAGTTAAGTAGTCCAGACACGCCCTGTAAAACCGAAAAGAATATGATCAGTCTAAGATTAGCTAAGTTTAGGATCTTATAAGAACCACATCAAGCAAAGCTACTAGCTATTTGGAAAATTGAGACTAAACTAAGATCGGACTTGATCATAACAAGTTCGAGATTACAAGTCCCTTCACACTGTGATTCTGAAAATCAGTTCCTTTATTAATTAGTTTGTTGATCTTCTGTGCTGGATCTTTGAAAAGATGAAACCAAAAAGTAATTCAACTAAAGAACAATTCCTAAAAAATACTCCATCCGTCCCTTCTTGAGTGTCTGTTTACTATTTGGACATGTCATTGTCATTTGACTTCAATATTTAATGTATAATATGCTATAATTTATAAAATCTAAGTTTTATAGTTGATTCCTTATGTGATAAACTATACATTGTAGCCTTTCCTAACACAAACTCATAACCTTTCATATTATATTAGGGTGTTTAATTTAATTGAACTAGCCTTACATCTCTAATATACCTAGTTTGACTAAATAATTGTGTTGTTATAAATACATATAGAAGTTACGAAAACCACCAACCTTCTCATTAGCTTAACATTACAATAGATATTACATGTATTTCCAAACTAAAGAATAGACCAAGATGAGCCTATGCAAAATAGCTATCATAAGCAGCAGAATCCAAGACCTTAAACCACATGCAGTCATCTTAAGTATCAGAACTAAGTCAATTATTATTTGCAACCTGAGCCTCATGGGTTATTGCGTGAGTATGGTAGAGGAAAAGCCACCACATGGCTTTAAAGACTTAATCTGCATCCTGACTAAACCACTGGCTTTAGATACTTAATTTGCATCCAAGTTCCCTCGGCCATCTCACCATCAGAACCGGTGATAATCTTTGTCGGCCTCTTCTATACCCCCCCCCCCCAGAAATGCACTTCCCTTTTTCGCCATTTGAATTTCCTTACTTTCCTTGAGCAATAACCGCACAACAAAGCAATCCCTCTTTGTATACATTCCTCCACCGAGAACAAGAGGGATCCTTCTCTTATTCTTCCCCATAATCCTCGTCCTGAGCATACAAAGATTGTTATCACTGCTCCCCACATCAATCGGTATTCATTTCTTCCATAAAATCGCATAAGGGATATGCAAATGGTGGTCGTGAATCACTGTTTTCTGAGTGAGATGATTGAGTACATGTTGTGTACAGAAATTCAACTGAGCAGAGAGAGGATTTGCATGTCACCATCCACTTATCAGCACATGCACATATAGATTTATGACCAAAATTTTAAGAAACTTGCGATCTCGAAGGCCAATGTAGAGTTGTCGTCCCTATTACTCCACCAACAGACACTACTGGAAAATGTGTGATTAGTGACAAAATTTTACCGATGAATTGAAATTTGATAGTAAACTCAATAATTACTAACAAAATACTAATAAACTATAATGGATTAGATTTTTTGAGAAGATTTAGTAATGAATATTTATTTTGTTAGGAAATCACCAAGGAAGATAATAATTTCAAAGTAATTACCGATGGAAGAAAATATTCATCACCAATTACTAACGGATAAAAAAAAATTTCTAAGCAATTAACGACGAATATAGTAGTCTGTAAGTAAATTATATAAAGTGTTTTAATTAAAACTTAGTGACAAACACATCCACTGCTAATTCTCAATAATTTCTTTTTTTATCAGTAATTAACTAGGAATATAGATTTCATCACTAATTTATTAGGTTAACTAAAAAAGATAATGACTCTTAGAGAAGGAAGGATTTAATTATATAAGATTACTGCATCTCTTGAACGGAATGAACCTAGTCGTTCTCGGTTTTCCTTTGAAATAAACAGAGCAAATACATCGCTCAATCTGTTCCTTCAAAACCAAAGTGCTTTCTCTACTCGCGAGTCCTTCCTCTATAGACCTCACAAATTTGCTCGAGAATCATTCGATTAAAGCTTCCTCCTCTTCGGTGGCGTTCGATCGAAGCTTCATCTTCTTCGCTAGCGCTCGACCGAAGCTTCAGTTCATCGCTAGCGTTCGATCGACGCTTCCCTGTTTCTGAAGGCGTTAAGCCCTAGCTCATCCTTTGATTTGTTTTCTACTTTAAAGGTGTCTTTCGCATCTGCTCCAGCCGCCTCACCTCACCGTGTACGGTTTGTGTTTCAGATTATCTCCTAATTAGTGGTTCTCATCGTTTCTTGCCCCCGTTTCCCAACCACGTTGCTTCCATGGACACTTCCAGTTCCTGACACAAGAATTCGGAGTAGCTTTCAGGTTTGTCATGTTCACTCACTACCTTGTAATTGTTCAAGGACCGTATAAATCCATGAGATACCAGGTATGTATTTCTCTCAACCTCCCTTCTTGTTTTATGTGGCTTAATTTGTTGTTTTTCTCTTCTAGTATTGTACAGGTTCTTTACGACGCTATTGTCTGGTCCTTCTCTCTTTGCTTTGCCGCAAGATTTATAGATTTTCACTTTCCTTATGGTTTGAATTGATCAGTTAGGGTTTGATTACTCTTTGCTCCTGGTTGAATTTTCTACAAATTTGATTATTGTCAGGAACAACTTAGTAGCTATAGAAACAATTGTTTGTAGTGTAGATGATCACATTTTTTTCAGATAATCAGAGGCTTAGACATGTGTATACGATATTTGTATTAAGGCCATATGTTTTTCTGCTAAAGTCTTTTGTACTATGCATACATGAGCAATGACTCCTTAAAAAGTTTCAAAAAAGGCTATGGTGCACGTTAGATAGATTTTGGAAGAGTTATTTCTACTTTTGATGTTGAAGCACCCAACTGGCCTATTGTGTAACATCTTCACACGTAGTATTTAATGTCCATAATAGAAAATTTAAGCCTCATACTTGGATCAGCCTTTAGCAAATGCAATATTTATCTTAACTTTTGACAAGATATGCTAATATGCAGGTGGTGGTTTGATTGACTACTTCTAGTGTGGTGAAGCAGCAGCTACTGATTCCCTTATGACTATTGTCAGTGCTATATCTCAATGCTTTTCCTACAGAAATTACATTATTTGTTTTTGTATCTTTATTGAATTTATTTACACTTTTCATGGTTCACTCATTGGTTTTCTTTAAAGTTGATGACTAGAGGCTCATTTACTTGAAAATTGTGGAGTTGGTCTGTTAACTTGGTTAGCGAGATTGGTGTATTTCTCTATGAACAATTGTGGATTAGATTTTATATTAGTAATGAGTTATTCTAGTTTAACGCTATATGTTATATTTGTTGTGAATAACTCTTTGTTTCGTACTTCACTTAGTGATCAATATTCCGCCTACATGTTCTTTGTGTCTGGCTAAAGATAATGTAACCAGAACATTCTGTGTTGTTTCTAATTGAAGAAAGTTAGGACATGGGTGGCCGTTATTGGGACTACATCGTTGTTTGGTTTGCAAATGCAAATGTCAATATCAATGGTGGTCGCTGGCAAGATGAACAAGCTAACATCACTACAAGAAAGGTAATTAAAATCCTTGTCTGGAATCATTACAAAACATTGCCTTACAAATCGTAACAATTATTATTGAAGAGTTAAGTAACCTTGATACTCTGCTTTGATTTAGGATATATTTAGAGGTAGAGTGTGTGAATGGCTCATACCATAGTGGGTTAGATTTGTGGATGATGGTCACACTGAAGGTAAGAACATCCCTTTAAGTTGTTGAACACTCAATGGGGGGTGCTTAAGCGAATACAGAAAAGTGTGAATGGATTGTTTATACTTTAGTGAATTATTGGTATTATTTTATCATGGTAATTTCCTAAGATTCTGATGCTAAGATTTGATAATAATTGTCATTTGTTTTTTCTGTTTGTATCATATGGACTCAGTCTGATCAATGCTAGACAAATGGAAACTAGCTCTACAGTTGGATCCTTCTTCGGGGCTAGATTGTAGCAGTGAAGAGATAAGGAGAATGGTACTTTTTTGTATTAATTTTTCTGTATCATTTGATATGAGTTGGAAAATGTCTTTTGTATTAGAGATGTAAGAATGTACTTTCAGTTTTAGTGTAGATCCTAAGACATAAATTAAGAGTTTAGTTTGTTAAAATTTCTTTTAACTGTATTACAAGGAATGTATATGATATTCAATAAATATATCTACAAGTGATTACTGGAGTGTACTACTGGTTTATTAATTCTTTTTATTTTATAATCGATACAACAAAATATAAAACCAATGATGGCAGGGAAATTGTACGTATACATTGTTACTCATGGGTAATTACCGACAAATGATACTCCTTTAGTAGTTTCTTGGTAATTACCGATAAAGAGAAAATTCTTTGCTAATTGTTGATGGATAGGAAATCTTAGTAATTACCGATGAATTGAAAATCTGTTGTTAATTGTTGATGGATTGGAAACCTCTAGGTAATTACCGATGAATTGTAATTCTCACTTCATTTATGATGATGGTGAGGAATGTAATTTTTTTAATGGCAATTGCTTGCAAATTAATATTATTCGTTAGTAAATTTTAGCGACGGGGAAAACGCTTACGGATGTATTTCATTAGTATTTTGTCGGTAAAATTAATTACCGACGAATTTTCTTATTTTACTAATGATTTTTTTTGTTAGCAATCTCCTTCTTTTTAGTAGTGAGATGAGGGATCTTGCTTGTAATTCAAATCGAAAGTAGGCAGGACCAAAAATTGAAAATTTGTAAACGCAAGGACAATCCTGAGGTAGACTGGATAAATCGATACAAATTTTGAAATATGAGCAAAGGAGACCAAAAATAGAAGATTCGGTCAATGTAGACGACAAAGGGGAGATTTTTTACATATGGTAGCTGTAAAGATGAAGACTGAAATGATACTATTATACCAAAAGGTTAAGAGGATAAAGCAAAAGGGAAAAAAAAGTGACAAAGGAAGATAAAAGTAAACAAGGAGACAATATCCATGGGAGAAGGGACACATGATGTTGGTAGGCAAACTTAGGGGTAAGCATTCAAATCCGATTACTCACTGAAATCATTTCGGTTTTTATTAACCGAAATTTGTAACTGTTTTAAAAAAACTATCGGTTATTCGGGTAAAACCGTAATATGAACGGTTCGGTTTCACGGAATTACATATAATTCAAAATTATTTGTTTTGGCTTTTGAAACCCTAATTCTATTCTTTTTTATAATTTGGTTATTTTTTATAATTTTGTTATTTTCTATAATTCAGTTCCTTTTTATAATTAAGTTTTTTTATATAATTCAGTGTTTTTATAATTCAATTCTAATCAAAAACCAAATTAAAATTTTCAATTTTCGATTTGATTCTCAATTCCAGCTTTTAAAAAAGTTCGGTTATTCAGCTCTCACAATTATTTCGGTTTCTTGGACTAAAATTCAATTATTCAATTATAACCAAACAAAAACCAAAAAGGGTCTTCGGTGGAACCGAATAATCTAATACTCACCCCTAGGTAAACTGTTGTTGTTATTGTTGGTAGACTACTTTTTTCAAACAGACAACATTCTCGTTTAAAGCAGAAGCATTTCACCTATAATAAAGGGGAACAAGGAATTTATTACTATGCTGGCCAGTCGCTGTATTAGAGAGTCCGCCGTTGGTTCAAGAAACACGAACAGTGTGTGTGCAGTAAATCGAAATGAAAACGCTTAGTTATGTTTTCTACCCACACACAGCATAACACGTGGGTCAAATGAGAAGCCTCACAAAAATGACAGATGAAGTACATTCTTCATACCTAAGATGACACAGATTCAAACACCACCTTTCATTTCAATTTACTGATGATACAATACAACTACCTTTCCTTTCCACTTTGTGTCCTTCCCCTCTGCCGTTTTGTACACAGTAGATTTGTATTTGAAATCACATCTGTCCTTTGTTAGACTCGGAGCACAGAATGAGAAAAACACGCCAAACTGTTTGCACTCTTCTTTGAAGAAGAATGATAGCTAGCAAAAGGACAAGAAAGAGATCACATGGAAGGATGCCCGGAAGATAAGCCAAACCGAGCCCGGCAAAACCCTTGTGTCCCTTTTGGTCATTTTCATAACTCCTAACTTTTCCTTCCCCGCAGGCATCGTTATCAATAATAATCCTCCATACCAAACATAATGCTTACAAATGACAAGTGTAATCTATTATCGACATCATCACTGGCCTTCCGTTTTTCTTTTCCAAGGTGTAATGAACATAAACAGATAAATAAGAAACAATTCAATTAAGATTTCAATTAGAAAGACTTCTATTAATTCCAACCTCTGCCAATTCAACACTTTAAGAAAGTTAGATGGTTGATGATGATACTTTGTTAACCATGCTGCTTTCCTAAGCAGGCAAAGGAAAATAAAATTATCAACCCTTTGGGAGATGATGATGCTATTTATACTAATAAAGTACTTGAAGATTGAGGTGTTTGGTTTCTCTGAGAACCCAGTTCGAATAACAATGATATTTTCCAACCCACTCTTCCTTCCTTCTCACCCTTCTATTTGTATCCCAAAAAAAAAGAAAGGAAAATGAAATTACCACCATAATGAATTGCAAGGAAGATACAAATGGCAAAAAATGGTCATCTTGATTCCCACCTCTACAGAAAGCTGTGCTTGCTAATTGATTGATTTGAGTTTCTTCTTATGTAACCCTAGCTAGAAGTACTTTCTCTGCCCGCTTCTTAATAATCTGCAGTTGTCAAGATATGAAAATAGACACAGAAAAACAATTCAATTCAGCTATACTTCGCATGAAGTTAATGAACTATTCATCTAGTTGAGAAAATTTTACCATCATCTTTCTTCTTCCACCCTTTCACAAACATTGCACAAACAATGAGGAATCCCACTCCAGCTATCCCTCCCACTATGATAGCAACAGTCTTCCCTGTATTTTGTCCTGCATACACCCCACCCAGCTCATCAAGACAAGTAATACCAGAATCAATCACCACCGCACAAAATAAATCCATTAGCCAGATAGCAACAAAATAAATAACAAACTAAAATGCATCAAATAATCATGAATTACCAGATGAAAACGATGAGCCACCAGAAGACCCACCACCCCCGCCGCCGCCTCTGGGAACACCATTAGGGTAATACGTGTAGCTAATAAAGCACTTGTGCAGATAAACTTGACCAGACAAAGCACCCCCACACTCAGACTGAGCTCTCTGGGCAGCACTCCTAGCACACTGGGAGCAATCCGCTGAACTCAAATCCCCCTCACATTGTCCCATAACATACACTTGTTCATAACTGGTGGCATAAAACCCACTCCCAGCTACACCAGTAACCATGGCATTAAGTGCTGAGTCACGCCTCATCCCAAACCCAGACCCAGCCACATGGTTAGGGCTACAGGTCTTGTAAAGCAGCTCGTACCCAGAGATCTGGGTGAACCCAGAAACCTCGTACAAGAAGTAACACCCCAGGAGTTGGATTCTCGCTGCCTCGACCTTCCCTTGGCAGAGCTGGTCGGCGAGCTGCGGCATTTTGCTGATACATTTGTAGCAATCGCCGCCGCTGAGGTCTCCCCTGCACTGGAACAATCCCGAGACTGATGTTTGGCCCGAGCCGGCGGTGGATTTGTAGTATCTGGCTTTGGACGCTGCTTGGAGAAGGGAGGAGAATAAGGTTGACAGCGACTGGGCGTATTGACCTGTTGGATCGGAGAGCGGTTGCTTTGAACAGCCTTTGTAGACTAATGTGGTGTAATCTGTTGAAGGGGATGAGGCTGAGTTGGTGTTATGGAGAAGATTAAGCAGGATAGTTAGTATGAAGAAGGAAATGGAAATGGGCGAGGATACTGAGGATACACCCATTTGGCATTTCAGATTTGGTAAGTGGGGGAGAATGAAGATGGGTGAGGTCAATTCATGGGTAAGATTCTTTTTGGGACTTGAAGTTGTATTCAAGGGTTTTCTGGGTTTTTCCTTGTAGCTGGAGGGTTATATGGGATTTCAGGAGAGTCGGAGTCGAGTTCTCTGTTACTGAGAAATGAACAACCTGCTTTTGGTGGTTCAGCTTTAGGCGTATCACTCCCCTGCTTCCTCTCTCACTTCATGAAAAACAGTGCAAACGGAGGGAGGGAGCTGTGTCGCGGTAACACGGTACGATAACGGCGGGATGTAAGGAAAATAGGGTTAATGGAATTGGAAACACATTATTATTGAAAGAAAGTAAGAATAACGGTGCTAATGGCGTGGGTGGCACTAGTGCTGGCTAGGGCTGCCTGAAAAATTCCGACACCGTGGTATTCGACCGAAATTGAATTGAATCATAGTTATTTTCAGATTAGTCGTATTGATTCTTGTCGTATGGTTAATCGGTACAGGTTTCGGTTTCTGTAACAGTATTATTATATAAACAATCAAAATCTTCAAATATGAATGTTCTCCTCATATAATAATTAATGTTAGCTATTAAGGGAATATGCAAAATATTATATACAAGTGTTTGATTTGTCGTTCATGATTTAGGTGAATGATCAGTGTTGTATTATAATATTAATGGTATGGTTCTCACCAATAATAAAAAATATACGGCTTCATGGTTAACCGATAAAACCGAACCGAAATAAAGGTTAACCGGTCTAAATGAAATGGTAATAGAATCACATTTTAGAAAACCGAATTACAGTTAACCGAACCGATCTAAATGGAATGGTAATGGAATTGGATTTTAGAAAACCGAAGACCCGGTTAACCACATAAGGCGGTTAACCTACCATGGGCATCCCTACTGCTGGCCCATGGAGGTTGATGGTGTTATGCAGTTTTGTTAATTTTAAGACATATGGTGAAATTGTTAACTTATTATGAGTAATTATGATAACCTCAAGGGTGTAAATTGTAATTACCCAAAACCTCAAGGGGTTGTCATATGGTGAAATTTTTATAAAGGTCAAGGGTGTATTGTGAAATATTCCCTAAATTGCTAACTTATTAATAATTGTACTTGGCATGATCTAATATTCAACTTAGTAATATTAGTTTTATGTGGTGTTATAAAGGTTACTCAGCTAGTGTAAAGTTACATTGATAAGGTAAAGTGTATAACCTTATGCTTAGTCATTCACCCACGATGGACATACCCATCTAACTAAGTTAGGGACACTACGAGAAACAGTTATTCATAACTTTAAGGGAGGTTTGAAGTGGTCGAGGTAAACGGTTATCCCTACTATCGTAGTGGAAGATAATATAAAATGTCTAGCAGTTATAAATCAAGGTTAGAACCTCCCATGATGCTCAAATGGGGTGATGTGATACATATAGAGTGATTGACAGTTATCGGGCCGGCTACATCCTAGAAAATTTGTTCTCAGGAAATCTACAAAGAAAAAGTGAGAATAGAAATAACATGTTATCTTGTATACACAAATCTATTTCTCTCTCACTCCTCTGCTCTCCTCTCTCTCCCTCTCTCACACACACATCCCATAGTAAAAACCCAAACAGTGTTAGATTGTCAGCCTCCATGGACTAGAGAAATGCCTTCATCACTATGTCCACATTTTGCAACATAAATATGTCCACTTAGTAGAAGAACTTAATTATATTTCATCTTACATAAATATAGCATCTAGAGAGCATTTATGTTTGAACTAGTTAAGGAATGACAACCTTTAACCCCAACTATAATTGTCAGGCAAGTAGTAATAAACCAATATCAGGTCGCATATCACTTCACAAACTACCAACAAAACATGTTCAAAGGACTTTGGAGCTCAGAGTCGGGCATGATTTAATATGGAAGTTGGTACCCTTTTTTTTTGAAAAAATAATCTATTTTTTGGTGAAGAAGGATTTGGTCCAATATTATGATGAGTCATTCAAGATGTCCAATGAATTACACACCTAGTGGTAATATCACTACTCAGGTACTGATTAGACAAAGAGGCTAGCTTGGCCACTGGAAGCATTGTGCGGACTGATGAGTTGACAATCTTAGTCACTTACTGACTGGACTACCTTTTGTTATATTAATTTTAAATGATTGTAAATTTTAAAATATAAGTTCAAAATGAAAAAAAAAATTGCACCATTGTTCACCTATCTTAAAGTTCTTCAAAATAAGACTATTCATGGATATGTTTTGACAATTTAATTTTTTAATCTTTTTATATGTTTAAGATGATAGACTAAATTGGTGATGTGGTTCATTAAAATTGATACCATAATCCATTAACTAACAAGTAGTGAATCAAATACTTTTCGGAAGTACAAACTTCATAACTGATTATCAGGCTCTGTTCGGTATGGCTATTTTGCAGCTATTTTGATCTGACTGTTTGCAACTATTTTATACGTGGCATATATTATTGGAGTAGAATGTAAGACCCATGTGGGGCCCACAAAGGACCCACCTATTTATGCCATAAATATGCTATCAAATATGTCAAAGGCAAACAGAGCCTAAATCATTATTGTTTTGTGATATATTATTTTTATATGTTTACGATGATATGCTAAAATGATGATATGATTCATAATTTATATTATGATTCATTGACAAACAAATGGTGAATCATACTTTTCAGTGCCACATTGTACCATCTATCGAGTGATATCACTACTATCCCAAGAAGATGATGTGCATTACATGAAGATGTTAACAAAATTCCAATAAAGAATGTAGGGGTTCTGTCGATGATTGAAAAAGAGTTTATGAAGGAAGTTCTTGCATATTGGATGGAATGTTGAGAAACAAACATGATGACAAAATTCCTCATTCATTAAAAAGAAGAAACCAGGGAAGACATAGCTTTGGAGTGACCAAATAACTTGTGGCAAATATAGAGATAAGATACAATAGTACTTAAAACCTTGAGAAATGTTGACAATATTCTTGAGATTTGAGCGAATTTCACCAAATACCATTATCTTTTGTACTTTACTATAAAAGGAAAAAGGGAAAATTCACGAGATACCCCTGTTTTCTTTCGTAATTCACAATATACCCCTGTGATTTTCGTATTCATTGGGTCCCACAGGTCACATGTGAGCTTAAAAAAATTCAAATTTGATATTGGACCAAAATATAACACTTTAGCATCGTCCATATAAAGTTTCATCAATTTTGGACAACATTTAAGCATGTTTAAAGTTAAATTACTAAAATCACAGGGGTATATTGTGAATTACGAAAGAAAACAGGGGTATCTCGTGAATTTTCCCAAGGAAAAATGAACTGTATACCAAAAGTTTGCTAATTCACACATTACCTTAGTTTTTAATAAAGTTTTTCCAATTCCACTAAACAAAAAAATTTGATTCGTAAGATGCCAGAAATTGTTAACCTTGAACATTTTAAGACCAAAATACTCTGTTCGTTAATAGGCATAGTTCTGATTATACCATATTAATGTTTTTAATTCATAAAATACCACAAAAAATAATAAAAAACAAACAAACAAATAAATAAATAAAATCAGTTTAATGATACATTAAAGAGGTCAAGTTGTGTGCTAGGTTGTCTAAAGAGGTCAATTAGAGAGTGCCACATAGATAAAAGACTGAGGGAGTCTGTTCCCAACATGTCTATAAATAGTAGTAAGATGCTTCATTAGAGGAGGGTCTAGAGAAGGACGAAAACCTTGGAGAGAGAAAATTCTCTCCTTAGCAAAAGCCTCGATTCAAAGAAAGATCAATAAAAAAATCATCACCGATAATGGATATAGGTCACATTAGCTGAACCACCATAAATCTGTGTGTGGTTCTGTTTATTACTTTGTAGTTAGCTAGATTCAAGGGAATGATTATTCTTTGCATTCACATATTGATATCGAAAGATAGGTCATAAGAGTGAAACTCTATACAATTAGAGAATTAAGGACGAATACAGAGAACATTAAAGAGAACGTGAAGAACATCAAGAACACAATTATAGAAGTCTTTATACTTCAAAGTTCTGTTATAGGAAATCTCAGATCTTTTCCATTAGGTTTTGGATATGGGGATCTAGAATAGAACCGGATTTAAATATGGGAACGAAGGAGCATCCATTCCTTTTCATACACTTTTTATATTTTTTATGTTTTTAGAATTTTATGTATTTATTACTTCTTCCTTTTTCTACAATTTGAGCCAATATATTAATATTATTTTTATGATTTTTACTATCTTTATTCATTTTTGTGATATTTTATGATAAAAATATTAATGTGGCATGATGAAGCCTATGTTTATTAACAAGTAGAGTTATGTTTTATTGTTTAGAGGTTACAATTGATGGAATTGGATGATTTTTTTTGTGGCATTGAAAAAGCTTATTTTTTAAGTTATTTATGGTAAGTTGTACAACTTATAAGTGGTATGACGTGTGAGGTGAATTTCTCATTAAAAAAAAGCTCTATACCGAATATACTATTGAGTATGAACGAGGTAGGTGGAGGAGGCTGAGGGGCACGCGCTTTCGTTTGCCTCCACATTCCAAAGTGACGTACAGCGAAGGAATTCATTGCTGTAGGACGTTCGCCGGCGCCTCCATCAAAGCGAAAACTGGCGGCATCTTTTCTTTGCCCCTCATTTTCCGCATTCTGTCTACCCCTCCCGGCGTTACAGCGTGCCTAACCTATCTCAATTTCTCTCGTTCTAAACCTCTCAAGCTCATTTCGCTAGGTTTCTATGAGCTTGTCTGCTGACTTTTGAATTTGATCGCAGCGAACGCAGATTTTAATTCGGCTCGAATCAAGAGGGGAAAACAATTGGATCATCGTTTCTGACTGATGTATTCGTTCAAGGAGAAATTAACGGAGAAGGTATCTGATCTCCTCGTTGAATGTCCGTCCTCACCGCTCAATTCGGCCTTACGAATTTTTTCTCTAATGATAAAGTTGGATTGGTGCGCGTTAATTTTTCTTGTTTAGTTTTCTCCATGGATATTTGTAATTCCTAGATCTAGGCATTGTACAATTTTGGTTCTTTTTTTTCTCGTTTGAATGAGCAGCCAAAAACTTTGGAGTTTCCATGCTTCTTTGTATAGCTCCGAGCTCGTGTGTGCTGGAGAATGTTTTACCCGTTTAACTTGTTATCGGAGTTATTTTGTTAAGGTAGTTATCTGCTCGGTGATCTGACATTCTAAGATTCAACAGCAACATCTCAGTATTCCGACTTCCAGGGCTTATGTTTGCCGATTCCCTTCTTCCCGCAGCTTAGTCAGCGATGCTGGACTTGGTTGATTATTTTTCGCTCGAGCTATATGTAGTGGATGTGTTGTGTATTGCTAGACAAGCGGTCTGAATCTTCCAATATCTCGCTGCTGTGCATTAAATGCGAATGCCGTGATCCATATGGCTCTAGATGATAGAAATTGGAAAGGTAGTCATCATAGTTGTGCTCTCTGCATATAACACTGTAATTGTTGGCCACATAGGGAGTAGAAGGACATACCCTTATATTTGTGGCTAATCCTGAAATTTCTAGATTGCTGATTGTTGGAGAACAAATGAGTCCCACATTGAAAAATTATATAGCTAGTAAGTAGTTTATATAGCTTATGGGCTACTCCACCTAATGTCAATTGGTTTTAGGATGGAACCTCATTGGGTTATTAGGTCTTACTAGTCTATATGAATATTTTATATAATTCCCTCTGTGAGTCTCACATTGAAAAATTATATAGCTAGTAAGTAGTTCATATGGCTTATGAGTTACCCCACCTAATACCAATTGGTTTTAGGATGGGACCTCATTGGGTTATTTTATATAATTCCCTCCGTTGGGCCTATCCCCCCAGTATTTCTAACATTGATTGAGGATGATGATAGATTCTTAGTGTCTAGAATGATCCATATAGGGAATTTTGGCTGAAGCTCAGTGCATAATGCAGAAATGGCAAAATTTTAGTCTTCCAGCTACTGTTCAATCCTTGAGTGTCATAATTGTGGGGAGAATATGGGAGGATCAATGGAAATTTCCTCCCTTTAGAATGAGAACTAATGAATAGTCGAGGAGGTAATTGTACTAACTACAATATATGCATTGTGAAGGGTTGAGTGAAAAGTGAACTTACTTTTGCAGTTCAGTTATAGCGAATTGAAAATCAGAAAACCCAACATTGACTTCTTATCTCCCTCCGGTTGTTATGGAATGTTCGGGCTTCAATGTAAAACTTGAGTATGTTCAAACTATTGAAAGGGCGTGCCTTTACACGAAAAAGAAACACAGGCTTTACAAGGAATTTGATCATTGATGCATGTTTCTGCATTTTTTATGGAAACAAAGGAATTGTAGGATGTTTGCTGAGGGATTGGACTGCTGAACTGAGTGAGGCTGATGTTTTTTCACTTAACTGAATTGACATTACATCTGGGCAATTGGAACTAAATAGTTTGCTGAGTTGTTTTACCTGCAACCCGAAGCCTCTGCAATTACATAAACCAGACTTGCATTGACATCAAAAAGTTAAGGTCTTTATGATTAATCTGGAAGTGTGGTTGTTCACCAAATCTATCTGAGGATGTTCATATTTCTGATGTGTAACTTATAGAGAACCTGATTTATAACACTCATGACTTCAGTGCGGCTTTCATTTAATTACTTCTGTATATCTGGTCATTTCATACTTTAGGGGCATGGTTGAATGCTAACCTCCGTCATTCTTCCTCTCAGGGCACGACTTTATTAGGGAGTTGTTTGTCGTTATTATGCTAGTGACTGCTTGCTGGGTTGTGGATATTTGTTCGGGGGTAAGGGGAGTTTCCACAGACTCCTCATGTGATTGTTTGAACCTCAAATATTCTGTCACATTCCACCGAATGCTGTACTTTCTTGACATGTTAACCACATATTGAGTTATAATGTGTTTAGTTTGAAGATGTATGTCTTCATTGTTTTTATCATGTCACGGATGTTAATGGAGTAGGATGGTATTTTCTGAAAGACCCTGCATCTAGAAAGAGCTAAGGCTCGCATTTTATTTTCTTCCTGGCGTCTTTGCTAGCAAAAGTTCAGTCTGATAGTTCAATTTTTATGTGTATACTGTATAGGTTACATCATACACGAACGGAGGGAACCCTTTATCCTCATTCATCTCATCATTCATCCTCCCCCCTACTAACGTAGATGAACATGAAGGTATAAGTCTCATTTAGAACCCATGATATCTCTTCCAGTTTGATGGAAAACTTGATTCTCGTTCTTGCACCTTCCAGGGTACTCTCTTGCATGTCAGCAAGAAACAAGTCCCCGAGATGACTATGCTGGTGTTTTTTCTGATAGAAGTTCAAAAGCAGAAGAGAAGTTTGAAGACACTATTGAGTCGCGAAGCCCTGTGAATTTAATGCAAAATCTCACTGAGGATTCTTCATTTGTGACCCCAGAACTGTACAAGTGTTTGTGTTCATCTATTCCTAATATTGTTAAAGGCTGTCAATGGGTATTGCTATACAGGTGAGATCTTATCATCCCTCAGTTTTCTGGTCTAAGTAAATGCTTGTTAATGGAACTGAGCCCTAAGGTTTTTTCTTTGACTGAAGGGCAGTACCTTGAAACATGGCATATCACTTCGTACACTCATACGGAAGAGTGCTGACCTCCCTGGTCCTGGCTTACTGGTATAGCTAATAGATATCTTCTGCTTGTTCAATTTTAAATACCCATTTGGTTACGTGACCTGTAATATGTGAACTTCTTGTACTCACGTCAGATTGTTGGGGATAAAAAAGGTGCTGTTTTCGGTGGACTCGTTGACTGCCCTCTCAAACCGTCACCAAAGAGGAAGTACCAAGTGAGTTGACCTTCACTAATCTGTTACCTAATTGTTTGCTGCTTAAACTGCTGTTTCGTTTTTATTTCACTGTTCCTGTTGAGCATCTTCAGTTATCGGCTTAATTGTTTCAGGGCACAAACCAAAGTTTTGTCTTTACAACTGCTCATGGTGAACCAAGATTGTTTAGGCCCACCGGTAAATATCTTGTCTGATATCTGATCTTGCTTGTTCTGAAGCTTGACAAGCCTTGGTATTAATGTGATTTTAATGGGTAGAAATGCATGTTCCGGCAAAATCTTGGGCATTAAGGTGTTATTGTCAATTACGATTCTTGTAATCTAGATATGGAAACTAGCAGCCAGCTAGTTGGTGCAACATGATAAGAAATCAATCCATCTTGTGATGGATAAAAACTCATAGTGTCAAATTTTGAGGGGAAAAGATGGCATAAATTTGGTCATACGTGCTCCAAATAGATAGCAACTTAATGTACAGTAAAGATCGAGTTTTTGAGATTGAGTAGCTACTACTAAAGACGACTTGAGTTGATTAGACCTTTGCAACGTTAGTATGTTCTCTAATTGCTGGTATGTGTGATAAAGTTCTTGAAACCCTGCCGTAATCCAGAAAATATGACATACTTTGCACTGATAAGAATGTAAGTGTCATAGGTGCCAACCGTTTCTTCTACTTGTGCCTGAATGATCTTCTGGCGTTTGGTGGAGGTGGCAATTTTGCCTTATCCTTGGAAAGTGATCTGTAAGTTGCTATCCTCGCACCTGCTCTCAGCAGCTTTTAACATTTAACCAAGGATGTTGCTTACATCTGCATCATCTTTTTCAAGGTTGAGTGGAACTAGTGGACCATGTGAAACTTATGGGTGCGGGTGCTTGGCCTCTGAATCTGAGTTTGAGTTGAAAAATGTGGAGGTAATTCTCCATATAGCTTTTAGTACTAGTTCATCTGCTGCCACCGATCCTTCTTTTTCTATTTCGTTTACCGCTGTGATGTAGGCTCTATAACTATAATGGCTTTTACTACTTGTCCATCCGCTGCCATCGATCCTTGTAGTCCTTTTCTTGTTCTTTCAGCGTACACCTTTTTTTTTGCCATAATCCTACTGGGATGCCCTTTCGCCTGAATAAATATTTGATGCGTTTACTGCCTTTCTATTATGTATATCATCTCCCTTTCTTCATGCAGCTTTGGGGATTCACACACGCATCCCGATACCTTTCCTGAAAGAGACCCACACATTCATTCTGCTGTGTGTACAAACTTGTTTCTTACTTGGCCTTGAAGCAGGGAACAGTTCAGTGGCAATTGACTCTATCATTATGGTTCCGCCGACGAGAAACCCCTTGTCGGCTCAGAGATCGTTTTCGTTGTATAGTATATCTAATCATGAAATCGAGTCGTCAGAAAGTTACCTCTGCCTCTGGTGACGATTGATTAGTGCTATCATCCAGTTTAGAGTTTCTTTAGGCCCGCCTAGAACGTTGCCTATGTTGTACGCGGCCCTGTGGAGCCATTCAGATTCAAGCGTATTTTGGTGAGTGATGGCTATTTTATTTCCTACTGATTTGGGCATGCCAATTATGATTAACAATTATCTCGTTATTCTAGTAAATCAGTCTAGCAGTTCCTATTTATTTTAGAGGAAATTCATAATATGCTACAGAAGAGTTTTGTAATTTATAAGATACCTCTATTTTAAGCTGGTTTTTGAGATGCCATAAAAAAATTAATTCACAATGTCACTTTTGTGATGTACGTTAACTCTGGTGAAATGGTCTGGCGAAATGACTATTAACTCCCATATCTACAGATATGTTTAAAATTCACTAAATGTCGTAATTTTTACCAACAATTAGTGTTATTTCCGCTGTAATATCAATTCATAATATATTTTTTAAATGATTAGTCTTCTTTCTATTCAGTTTTAAAAAATTCAAAATATATCAGTAATTTGGCAAACGATATGAATTATCTTCACTGCGCAAATTTCAAAAATCCACTACTTTTTTGCTGTTTTTTTTTAATATGGCTATATTGATGTACACTTGTGTGAAAGGTTAAGTTCACTCACTTTTTTACTGTTCATATGGTATATTACTGTTTAGTAAACCAGCAGTTTTATTTTTTTTAATTGATGAAGAGACGAATATGGCCAAAAGCATAGTATGAATACTACATAAACTGTTTGACCAAAAATATAGCAGTTGGAACAGAGGAAAGTAAACTAGTCGCATTGATCACCTTGACATATTCGTGACTATTTCGATTTGGGTTGTTCAACAAGTGATGGTATAGAGAACGACAACCCACATAGATCACGTCTTTATGTTGCAATTATACTATCAAATATGCTACAAAGCTTCTGTCTAAAAAGATTGACACCTAGTAAGTTAATTTTCTTTTGACATAAAAAATAAATTCCAAAATCATTATTTAATTAATTACAAAAAAATTTAGTGTCCAGGTATATTTTACATCTAAATGACAATACCTGAGACAGTTTCGGGAACAGAATGGAAGTCACTATAGCTACAACGTGGTTTTGTAACGTTTCATATGATCAGTTCAACAAAAGACTAGCATTAAGACTAGTCACTATTCAAAATGTAAAAATTCGAGCAAGCGTTGATTGACGAATAACATAAATAACTAATGTCCAACATACACACCAGGAATCAATAACTCAAGATTGGCGCTACAAGTTTTTCTAACCATCTAAGCGACAATTGCAATCATACTAGTATATTATGAACGTAGCTCAACTTTGGGCAACAAAATCAGCATAGCCTAACATAAATGTTCAACTTTTACAGACTTCTCTGAACTCTGAACCATCTCTTACGAAAGTAAACTAGTTGGCCTCCTACATGAGCAAAGCAGAACCTTGATTAGCTCGATTGCAAATGACCTGTCAAGGCCTGAAATAAAAATGGTGTAGTAATCTTAGAGCTCCATCGCACAACTGACGCCCAAGAACGGTAAGCAGGAGACACCAGGTCTCACATTCCAAGACAGGTTCATTCAGTACTGTCAGCTTCAGGCAAGCCAAATAGGCGGAGGTTGCGATCCATGGAACCAACAACCATGTACTTGGCGTCTGGGCCAAATTTCACACTCGATACTTTGCCTGCAGGATCACATTCGAACGAAAAATAGGTGTGAATATCTATCCTGCAAATACACTTTGCCACACATAAAACGAGCGTAATTACCACTGCCAGACAGATCAGGCAAAGTTTTGATGCAATTCCATTCCGCCTTTACGCTGGCAACTTGATAGACTCTGCAGCAAATAGAGCAAAAAATAGTTCGTTAACACTGATACTAATAGTTCTATGAGCCAATTCCAACACCGTTTGCTTTTAGCAGCCTAAAAGCTTTGAAATGCTGGACAACCAATTACCAGGCATCAGAAAAGTACCCTATCCTATTTATCAAGGACCAGAAACCCAACCAATATGAGCCGTCCAGAGTTCTTTTCTCACTTAGAGGTCGAAGAAAGACTTTAAGCATATTCTCTACCTTATATCCGCACCCCCGATGGCAAGGTAGCTTCCGCTATGATCAAAATCCACTGCAAAAATTAAGACAGCAATAAGACTTAAAGAAATCCTACAGCATGTTACCTACAACATCAACGCAGGTTAAAGTCCTAATGAAGCAGGCAGCAACGTCAAAGAGTGTATTCAACTCCTAGAATAAGCAAGTTAGTATAACAGTGCCTAATAGATTTAGGAAACTAGAAAGAGGATCAAGGAAGAAAATTAAAGATATTCAAGCTGAGCGGGAGGTAAAAGAGCAGAAACTATAAGAAATTGATGGTAGTAGCAGGAAGGATGCTGCAAGCCATGGATACTAGTTACCTGAGTTGGTAGGTGTGCTCGAGTCATACGGTGAGAAGGTTCTGAAGTTCTTCAACTTGCGAAGATCCCATAGTTTGACTCCATCATGAGCAGCAGTCTAAACCCCCCATAATTTATAAACAATCAGCAAATTGGACCAAAATGAACGGCTTCTACTACTGTTGCAGGAGATATACTCACCGCAAGGAAGTAACCATTCTCTGAGAAGGATATAGACGTCACAGCACCAGTGTGCCCTTCAAATTTAGCAACGTTTGCCTGTTAAACCATTAAAAGAATATACTGTACAACCTTCAAATCACGTTTGACGAGCAGAACATATACTGACTGAAAAATTAAAAAGTTATAGTCACAAGCAGCAAGACATCAAAATTTTACCTGCGACTTTACATCCCAGATCTTCACAAGCGACTCTGATGTTCCTGTTCCAAGAATGAGACCATCAGGATGAAACGCTGCAGAAGTATAGCCCTCAGAGGATGAATCAGACACCTGTTAAAACATAAAAAATGTCAAAGAAGTTTTCAAGGCAATGTTATACAATCCTATTGGGGTCTAAACTAAAAGAATGGAGTCAATTTGACCTGAGCCAGGCATAAGCCACTGGTGAGATCATAGAAGCACCATGTACTGTCAAGGGAAGCGGATACAAAATATTTCTTGGTGGCGTGGACGGTGACGGCTTGAACCTGAAAATATAGTGAAAAAGAGAAGCAAAAGATCTAAACAAAATAATCTACATATCATGCGAGAAAAGCAAAACTTTTGCAACCAAAGAGGACAATATGAAGGTAAGCAACTCTTTTTTTTGTAAGAAGCGAACCAAAGTTAAGAGGTCAATAATGTCAGATAGGTGGCAGACATGCAAGTTATCAACATCAAATAGAACAAAACATCTTTAGCAAACACAAAATGTATTACAGAAGAATATAAACTGTAGTAATATAATAACATATACATTCAGAAACATGAAGTCAATAAAAAAGTACACCAATATAGCCTACTATCTATACCGTTGAAATGGGTAGATTGATCAGTGTATGCTTCCACGAGACGAGAAAAAAGTCATCCCACTTTCAGGACAAAACCATCAAGTTCCTTGAGGCACCACAAATTAGCAACGACAGCAAATAGACTATCTTTGCCAAAACGACTATAAAAACCGAAAGAAAGTATAGTTCGTTTATGAATTCAATATCACTAGGCATGCTCCATCTCTTTCATATACCAGCTGAAAATCAAGTTGTGTAACATAACACACAACAGAAAACATGGTATATATCATACTGATGAAGTGAAGTATTAACCAACAGACTGACAAAAAAAATACAGTAGCAGCACCTCCAGATGGGTATCCCCCATCAACTCTGAAATTAACGTACCTCGGCAGTATGATCCCTCAGAATATGTCTACATTCATAGTTTTCCGCAGACTCTTGCCATAGTCGAACAGTCTGTCAAGGATTTGAAAAAAAAACATGAGGATAACATCAACCAGTATTGTAAAAAATTTACTTGTGGCACACAGAAACTGAAACATAAAGTTGGGTCAAATATCAAAAAAACAAAGTGATAGGAAACATAAACAAAAGATACACAAATAATAACGGGAAAGACAAGTATCAGAGCGCAGCAACCGGAGGACAGACATTATCAAGAGAGCATCATCAGATTAATGTTCATGTTTAAACAACCTCAGATACCTATCTGCAAATTGCAGCAAACTGGCAGGTCCATTACCATTGAGGCCTCTAAAAACAAACAACATATGCACCATAAACCATGAATTAATATATTAAGACCCAAGGAACAAAATAAAAATACAAACATTTCTCCAGATTTCCAGCGCAGACAGCCTCAAGGAAACAAAAATTGTAAATAGACCTGGCAAAATGGGTTCAACCCACCAATCCGACCCAAAACCAACCCGTTTATAGCGGGCTTGGCTTGGGTTTTTTAACCCGTTTAATAAATGGGTTGGGTTAGGTTTAACTTAAATATAAATGGGTTTGGTTTGGATTTATAATTTTTAAATGAGCTGGGTTAGGATTGATTGTAACTTGACCCGCCAATCCGATTTGTCAGGTCTAATTGTAAAGCATACGCCAGAATATAAAGTTAAAAACCCAAGCGAATTCCATGCTTGAATGATAGGGCAGCACAAATTTGAAGCACAAAAGGACTGATTTCATGCTACATCCCAGCAAATACAAGTCCACAAAATTATGGATTCCCAGTTCCATGAGAGTTGCATAAGCAAAATTATGGATTCCCAATGTAATTTTAGAAGTTGTAGGGTTTCAGGCCTAAGCTTCCTATGGCCCCATTCTTTTGTATATAATGAGTTGCTAGTTGACAGTTGATACTAACCTATATTGACTGATGGCTGATTTTAAAAGAATGAGCTGAACTGGTCAACCTAGTCAAACATGTTAAACCAGCTGAATATGTGAGACAATTTGAGTTTAAGTAGCTACTAGCTGATATTAGCTGATATTGACTGATAGCTGATTTTAAAAGAATTGACTGAGTTGATCAACCTAGCTGATAATACATAAACCAGCTGAATGTTGGATAAAAGAATGGGGCCTATTTTTCCAACGAAAGTAGGAGGTTGATAGTCACAACAGGAGGTACTTTAAGATCGAGTATGAGATAATAATTATAGTTCTCAAGGTGTACATGAATCCTTTAATTTACTAAAAAGTAGATGGAAACATTATACAGATCAACATATGTTGATATTCTTATCTACATCTCCTTTCTCTATAAAAGCTGACTTCAAAATGGACACTAGATGTTTTTACAAGAAATTTTAACCGGACAGTACTTTTGTGTGGGAAATTGGCTCCTTCAAGCATATATATATGTTCTGGTGTGGAGAACAAAGAACTTTAGCACTCATTACCTAGTACCAATGAACACCCAAAGAGCTAGAGTACAAAAGTTATAAGCTTTCAACTAGTAATAGTATCATCTGTAGATTTGGTAAATGGTGTCAAATATTATACCAAAATGATCCACCTAGTTTATAATTCCAGTAAGTGAGGCGTATATAAACCAAATTCAGGAGAATTTTTGTATAGTTCATAATAGAGGAACTGAACATAGATTCACCAGTACAACTTGAACATAATATCCCATATTTCTGAACACGACATTTTACATAGTAGTGAAAGATAAACTGAAAATGACAGGAAGCAATCACTTCGACAACAGGAAGAAAATCAGCATAGAACCAAAATAAGACAATCCATTTGAAAGGGAAAGCAATTGCAAATTGCAGGAGTAACCGTCAAGAAGGATACCTTATCTGCAGAACCTGTGATAACAAAACTCTCATCCTGTGGTACAATCTTGACACTTGTGACCTACCAAAATAGGAGAGCATAAACCATTCCTAGAGATCAATTTATGTTGCAATTGATACCAGCATTCATTACACATCTAAAGCACTTTACTTTTACTCGAACAAAAAGGAAGCGCGTGTACCTTCTTAGAATGACCACTAAGAGTAGAAATTATCTGCCCAGAAGGTCGATCAAAGACAACTGCATTTGTGTCCACACCTCCAGTTGCAACAATATCCTTCAACAAAGAGAAGATTCTTCTATTAATGTCATAGAAATAGCATTGTACTGAATATACCAAGGTCCGTACAATTTTAATATGAAAGCTTAACAGAAAAATAAATTCAAGTAAAAACATTAATTGGCTATAGATAACCTTACATAAAAGATCGACTTCTTTGTTAATATTAGAGGATAGGAAAAGACTTAGACAAGCCTCATATGAAAAAGTTCAGTAATTGGTCACAAGTAATTTTCTACTGTGGACATCTTAAGCTACAAAGAGCGCATGCATGATAATTTTGCTTCAATCTGAACTCTTTGCCTTTTTACGTCTACAACTTTGTCCTAATTACTGTCTCAGACTAGAGTTTTTCTTGACATATTGAAACCTGCCATGTGGGCATACATATAGCACATAAAGCACAATAAGCCCTTGTATGATACACCGTAGCACCAGAGCATAGAGCAACATACAGTTAACACTAATTAGGATAAGACAGCTGTTTCAGCTTCAAGAAAAGAGAAGATTTTGGTCCAAAACTAAATATTGGAAGTTTGAACTTTGCAACAAAGTTAACACTTACCTTGGCATGACAGACATCAACGGAAAGAATGCCAGGCTTATTGGTCTTGTGAAGTGGGAAACTAGATAGTTGGGTGTAACGCTCGACATCAGCAACAGGAGCCAAAGTTGAAGGTATCTGAATAAAACACAATAAGACATAAAATTCAGCAGTCAGGGTCCTGAACTTCATAGCATCAACCGTACAATAGACTTGACGCGACAAAGATCAGCCACTAGTGAGGCAGACAAGGAAATAGAAAAAACAAGATCTTCAGATTTGATACAGATCCAATGGCTAAATATTGGACAGGAAAAGTATTAGATGCAGATGATACCGTCCGTTTCTTCCTGTGCTGTGACAGTGCAGCATTGCAATCTGTAAGCTCAACAATAACATCAGAAGAAATACCGGGACGTATTTTCTTTCCGCCAGGGCCAATGCCATCATCCTCAGCAGCTACAGTTTCATATTTCAAAGGATCAGACTGCCAAGGCAATTCAATACAGAAAAGTCCAGAAATGCTCTAGAAAGAGAACACATACCTCTTTTTCCATTGCTGTGAAGAGGTGCCTGTCCAACGGCTCCAGCAGAAGCGGGTACAGGCATCTGCCTTTCTGCTTCCGCCAACAATGATCGGGCTTCATCCCTCTCTTTCTTTAATCTAGCTATCACACGACAGGCGGCATCATGCTGCAAATATACAGAACGTACTTGACAAAATAATCTAATGATATAGCAGTTTAAACACAGATATGGGTTTCTTCACACCAATCTCCTCCTTGTTCAGAGAAAAAATGCAGTAGCAGTCATTCCTTGAACAAAAATTACCAAATGTGTTATTTCGATTGCCAAACATACATGACGTTTTAAACTTAAGAACTGCAAGCACAGATCTGACAAATTTTCAAAAGACATCCCATAGAGGAGTGACAGGACATAAATAAGAAAGTAATACCACCCCAATTGCAGAATACATATGTAAATATTCTGTTTTAAATTTTTTGAACCCTTCATGTTATCTTAGTCTAAAGCTCCACCAGAAACTAATTACCCATCAGAGAATCGCACAAGGTGAACAATATCAAAAAAATACTTTACACTACACATTAATCTACCAATCTCTCCATCCTACATTCATATGAATACACCATTACTTTCTCACCATGGGCAGCAGCAATCATATCCCCCAACAAAACATAATGAAGCCGACCAAATACAGATTAACTTGAACCAATTCATGTATAGACCACGAAGCAATGTCACTCAGTCATTACCCACAAGCATACATGAAGCCATATGGTGCATCAACCAGTATGATGGAGCAATACTATGCAATCATCTCCAGCGTCTTCATAAAAATTTATGTATCATTAATGGTAATACAAACACATTTGAATGAAGGAGAGACTGATAATCTGTGGAAGTTAAATATCCAAAGCAGTCCGTACCTGGTAAAGTGCATGGCTTAACTCTTGCCGGGCTGTATGTAGTTGTTTCTCTAACGCAAAATTTGATAGCATCAAAGCATCCCATTCCTACAATAATAAGTTGCAGAGGCAGCTAGAAATTAGGATAGAAAACACACTAATCCAAATTAAGGGGATGTACATAGGATGACAGAAGGGAGAACAGAGTTGGGCAAATGCCCAGATAAAACAAACGAAAAAAAAAAAACAATATGTCCAGCAACAGTACAAAGCAGATGATTAAAACTACATGAAAAAAAGTCCACTGCGAATTTTAGTGTCAACCAACAAAATCAAGCTAGAATATCTAATGTGACCACTTAAGAGATGCATGCTCATATGGCCGACCCCATTGTTTTGGGAATAAGCAATTGATTTTGTTGATACTCGTGTGATTATCCACAGGAGGACATCATGACCAACAACACATCAGATATCATGTTGACACAAGGATACCACCATAAATCATCAGTCAAGGGTCATCCAGATGGAATTGTTTTCTAGAGCAAGGCAATGGTATAGAATCCATAACAAATGAAGAACTTCAGGCAGATGGCCTTTGAAAATCTCTTCAATCATTGAGGAAACAAGATCCATAAAAGAAACATCACTTTTGCACAGATGTACAATCTTTCATTGATAGTGACCAGAGAGGCAAAGACCACCACGGTAGTTGATTAAAGCGAAGGAAAATAATCATCCAGAGAGCAGATTAGTCACCAAATTCAGATACAGCTTGAAAACAGCTAAGAAAATTACCACTGAATGGATGCATGAACTTCAAAACTTAAAATATTTACTACGTATAAGCATGGTAACAGTAACCACCAACTTTGTGACTCTAACTCTACTGGTAACAAACGAATAAATGATCCCTCAAACCAAGTTAGTGCAGCATCAGGTATTAAAAGAAATTATAATGGAGAAGTGAAAACAAAAAAGCCAACAGGAGTGGGGCTTAGAATAAACATACAATCTGAAACATGCCCAACATCCCAGGAATGCTAGCTGCGGCAACAGGTCTGGGCTTCACTATCTGCAAGTGAGAGGAAAATGAAGCAAGCAACAGATAACATCAGAAAACTATATAGACTGACTATACTTATCAGAGTCCAAAAACCTTCAAAGCATACAGACTCCAAGAAGACATGATGCCCACACTAGCAGGCCAGCTGTCCGAAAAGCAACCACATGAACAATACCTTCCCAGAATTAATCGGTACAATGTCCTCCAGAGTCATTGGTTCCCCCGTGACCGGACATTTCCCAAAGTCCTAATAGCAAGAAGAACCATAATCAGCTACCAAATACAAATAAAAACAATAACTATTGTAAATCAAAGCTAAAGGAGCACATATATTAAAGAAAAAACCGATGCACCGCAGTGAATCTCGCGAATTTAAATACAAATTAAGCCACTAATCAGCTAGGTGCCAAGGAGAAAACAACCAATGTATACAATTCAGGAGTTTTTCAAAGAAAACAAAGCCATAAACCTAATATTGAAAGTTAGAATTCAGAACTCGAGTAAAGAGTACACTAGAAGTGAGGAAGACGGTAGAAAAGATACCGAAATATGCCGCTCAATCAAGCGCTTCTCGAACAGATGCCCGGTCTTCCTCGAGACCACCGGCTCCACCGGTACTTCTCCGGATACTGAATCAACATGATAGAAAGCCGACCCACTGAGTGCAGAAGAAGCGGCAAAACAGGAAGACTATATGAAGGAAGAAAAAAAGACACTTACTTGAGCAGTTCATTTCTGCAAGAATGAACTTAGGGCTTTTCTTCTCTCTGTCTCTATCTCTTTTCACTCTCTCTCTAGTAAAGCAGCTGACAGGTGAATTGAAGCTAGCCAAGAGTGAATGCAGTGGAGCGAGGAGCTGCTATGCGACCCTGTCCCCTATATCTGCGGCCTAATGGCGCCTAAAAGAGGAAGCAGAGATGAAGATACGGAGGACAAGCGAGAAGCGGGAGGGAGAGCGGAGGCGCAACGACGAATGGAAGAAAAGGGCTGATGTTCCCCGACTGGACCCAGATCTGACGCCGGGTTTAGAACCTAGAAGTCCACCGAACAATCCAGTTTGAACTTTACGGTCATCCAAAAGATTTTTAACAAGTCCGAAGTATTTTATTTGCATTTCAGAAAACGCGATTTCGGAGTTGGTTCTACACTGTTACAGAATCCCACATCAGCCGTATGAGAGACTGGTGTGTGGTTCATATAGGACTATGGGCTCTCCATCCCTTGAGCTAGCTTTTGGGATGGCTCTCCCATGGTCCTGTAACAGAGGTATCAGAGCCGGACCCTGAGAGCTCCACATCACCGGAAGGGGCGACCTGGAAAGGAGCGACCTGGGAAGGAGCGACCCGGGAAAGGGCTACCTAGGAAACGGCCGGAGATGCCGCCTAGAGTGAATGCCACCCGGAGTAGGCACCCAGAGTAGGCAGCCAGAGTGGGCCAACGTGGGCGTTGGTGCTCGAAGGGGAAGGACTGTTACAGAATCCCACATCAGCCGTATGGGAGACTGGTGTGTGGTTCATATAGGACTATGGGCTCTCCATCCCTTGAGCTAGCTTTTGGGATGGCTCTCCCATGGTCCTGTAACATACACCTTGTAATTTGAGTTGATATAACAATATCATCAAGGTAGACAACCACAAAATCATCGATATACCCGAATAAAACATCATTTATTAGATTACAAAAAGTCGTCGGAGCGTTACATAACCCGAAAGGCATCACTAAAAATTCAAAAGAACCATAACAAGTTACGTAAGTTGTCTTTCCCTCATTTTCGTCCGCTATCCGGACTTGCCAGTAGCCCGAGCGTAAATCTAGCTTGGTGAAGAATGTGGCCTTAGAGAGACGGTCGAACAGGTCATCCTGACGTGGAATCGGGTACTTGTTCTTCACCGTCACCTTATTCAGTGCCTGATAGTCAATACACAGCCGCAGAGACCCATCTGCTTTCCTCTGGAATAGGACTGGCGCTCCATAAGGTGCCCGAGATGGACGTATCTTCCCCGTTTCCAGGAGCTCAGTCAACTGAGTTCTCAACTCATTCAACTCCATCGGCGACATACGATAAGGAGCCTGGGCAGGGGGCACTGCACCAGGAACCAGCTCGATGCGATGGTCGATGGGACGGCGTGGGGGTAGTCCCGGAGGCAACTCTGGGGCATCAGGTCCGCATTCTCAGAGAGCAAGTCCTGCATTTCTGCTGGTATGGCTTCCGTAACTTAAGGTTTCTCCTGCCGCACCACGGCAAGAATCGCCAGACACCTTCTATCTTTAGCTCCGGAACTGGGCAAGTCCCCAAAACCTTTTGGGCAGCTTCGTGAGGGAGTACTCACAGCTGGGACCGCATCAACAAAACAAGGGCAACGCTCATGGGTATCATCTCTAACTCAACTCATTTAAAATATCATCAACTCAATTCAAAAATTGATGGGTTATAAAATCTTGATCTTAATCCAGTCTATTTAAAATCCTTCAACCCTAGTTAAACCTATTCAACCCATTTTTTAAGCATACAATAATTTAGATGGTTTAAGAGTATAAATTAAGTTAGATGTAATCTTTGCTTGATCGAACCAACTTTAAACGATTCATGTTATACGAAAAATTTAAAGTATTGCACCAATTTCCAATGAATAGAATAAATCGTACTTTTTCCATAAGTTTATTTTTATCAGTCTGATCCTACAGTTCTACCTCTGTTGGTTAGGAATTGTATCTTGAAATACCCCTAAATTAATTTAAGGGATTTCTTTTATTAAACCATAAATAATACTATTAAATATTAAATTATTGTATGGAATTATGAATATTAAATTATTATATGGAATTATGAAAATTAAATTATGGGATTTCTTCCATTTAACCTTAAAGAATACTATTAAATATTAAATTACTATATATTATTATATAGTATTATGAATTTAATAATAAGATTTATAAGTCAATAAATCTTGGAAAATTTTCTAAACACTCCAAGTATATTATAAAGATTTAGAAATAATTGGAACATTAATTTGAATCATAAAAGTCAATATAAAATCAAGGAAACCATAAAGCTTCTTAAGCCTTGCTAGGGTTGATTTTTTGATAATGGTCAAACCAGCCCATGAAAGTTGAAACCTATACCAATAAAAAGGTTATGGAAAAACAAGAAGAAACGTCAAAAACGGATCATCCTAGCCAAAGTTATGTTAAAATGAAGTTTTGAGCCAAAATTTTGAAAAATGCTGATGTGACAAGTGCTGCTGACTCAGCACGCGCGCCTCGGGATTCGTGCCACGTCAGTTGGCTGAATTTTTCCACAAAAAATGGCTAAGTATACTCAGCAACTATCAGATCATGTGCCCATCTTTAGACGATCATAACTTTCATTCTACTCATCCAATTGCCGTAAAACCTTCACCATTCTCTTCTCTTTTTAACCTAGTTTTAAACCATCTATCAAGTTAAACCTAATTCACCTCACAAAAAAAGTTATGCCGTCTCAAAGTTGCCTCCTCAGCCTGATGAACCTAGAAATCCAGATTTGTCAAGTAAAACGTCTGATTTTGTGCTAGCCATAACTCTCTCGTTCTTGAGCCAAATCCGTTGTTCCATAGCTCATTTTAAAGCTCTTTAATTCTTATTCAACTTCTATTTAGACATCTAAGTCTGAACCACTACCAATTGGTACAGAAAATCGTCTAAAGTTCATCACCTGATTCAGTTCGTGAGTTTTCTGCCCAGAATTTCTAGAAATGAATGGTAAACCCGATTTTTGTCATTATCATAACTTTTTCGTCCTTGTACGAAAATTCATGCACAATATCTCTTTGGAAAGATCTTTAACTCCTCTCAAATCTTCCTTTTTACACCCAAGGCTAATTCTCAATCGGGTAGAAGATAAAGGCATCGAAAGTTGCCTCCCCGAGTTCTGGAAACCCATAAATCCGGAAATTTCAGTTGAACAGGTAAACTTTGTCCTATCATATCTTCTTCATCCGTGGGTGAAAATTCTTGTTCTATAGCTTGTTTTAAAGATCTGTGATTCCTCTACAATTCTTATGAAGAAACCTCAAGCCAGTTCTCGGTCGTTAGGGAGATAGAAGCGTCTAAAGTTCCCGACTTGGTCAGCATATAAAATCACAGTTTTGCAGAAAATCGAATTTGATTTTCATTGCCGGCGCATTTCCGGTATGATTCCGACCAAATTCACCATCTATGATGTTCGTTTTTGTATTCCCGTTCATTCCCCTCTATCAATTTAACCAATTACGCAATACATTGAGAGAATTTGTAGAAATTCAAATCGGAAACGACAAGAACCCTAACTCGATGAACCCAGAATCGATTTCTCTGTATCGTGCACCATAGATCCTAAAATTGGTACCATTAGAACCGGAATTCAATTTCGAATCCAATGAAACAAGAATCATCGAATTTCGTTCTGTAGATTAAGAGATATTGAAGGATTAGTACTCGGTATTCGATTTGGGGGTTCTGAAGAACTTAAGCGAATTGGGCCGTCCGATCGTGGGTTATAGGAACGGACGGCCGAGATTAAAACGTGGAAAGTTTAGTTGTATTAAGTAATATTAATTCCAGAATAATACTCTAACTTGTTGAATTTAATTAATGGTCTTCCCGAATGTATATTGACACGAAATTTTAACCATAGATTCCTTATAAAATCTAGTTTATTTTGATGTAAATTAATATGAGTTTCGAGTTATTAAACTTAAGTTATAATTTTTGTAAGTTTTGAGTATTATGGAATTATTAAAATAATTTAAAATGATATTTTTATGAAATAGAAATTTTATAATATGTCTAAAATATCATAGTTGCTATATATTAAATTTGGGAATTTTTAGACAAGTGTAAATGGGTTTAACAATTGTGTTTATGAATTTTTCATAAGTTATCTTATAATCTATGGTTTTTAATGTAACCAAAGATTAAAGTATAGTTGAATAATAAACTTTATAGGTTGAAAATAATATAATAAGACTAAACTAACATTTAATACAGAATGTTAATAAATATTTTTGGGTATAAACTTTTAAGTGTAGTAAAAATTACATATATATACAGAAATAAGATAGTAACTTAGGTTAAATCAAGGGATTAAATTAATCCACATTGATATTAATTATATAAAATTGAAGTTAAAATACTTAATTGAAACTAAGGAAAATACTTTATTTTATAAACCATATATTGGATGTAGATATGTGTAAAAGTTAATAGAAATAATTAAATACAATAAAACTACATAAAGAATGTCTGGAATAAATCCTGATATATATATATATACATAAAAAAATAAATACATCAAAGAAATAAAATACCTTATAGAAAATAGAATATGAAGGGATTAATAAGTTAAACTAAACCTATACATAATACTATTAAAAGAATATTATATGAGGTGGTATTAAATTATGGTTATGAAATTAAACTTAAAGAGTTACCTTTGAATTTCTAAGATTTATATAAACCATATTTAAATACATATATGATATTATTTGCTAGTGACCAGAATGTAAATATTATAAATGGGCTAAGTAATTAATAAGTTAAGACTTAGGAAAATTTGTAATTAGATTACATATAATGTTACACAAATAGATCTTATTATATAATTAATAACAAAATAAATGAAATACTTTTACATCTAAATGTGAGGTGGATTAATAAGTCTACATTTAATCATTTCATAACATTTATGGTATTGAATAATAACTTAAAGTCTTAAGATAAAATCACTAAATGGATTATGATATAAAACCATATGAAACTATGATTAGGGAATTAATCTAAATAATAATCCTTAAGTTTCTTAAAATTAGATAAGCCATATAAAATACATTTATTACCAATATTCAGAATGTAGGATTTTAATTAAGTAATGTATCTAATAGTTAGAACTTATAAAAGGTTTGTAAATAGAAATTAGATATTTAAAACTTTTGAACCTTTAATCAGATGGAACTACGTTACATAAGATATTATATTGTTATACTTTACAGCACTGAAAATATTAATATGTTATTTGAATATAAAATATGAGGTTTTTTCATGATAGATGATCTCATTAAATAATCGACAATTTGACTCCTGAATGAGAATTTAATTTTTAGATAAATTTTACCTTATGTTAAGATATAATGTTCATCCTAAAACATAATAAAGGAGATTAATTTATTAAGTTATTCCCGTGAACCCTTAGGTAAACCATCTAAAGTGTATTAAGACATAAGTTTATTAAAATTTAGTATAAAAGGATTATACATAGTCTATGGAGAGCTTGTATGTAAAAATAAAACACTTAAGAAATTAAATGTAAGTATGGATACGTAAAAGGTTATCTTAAAACACCTTATTATATAGGTAGTAATAAAGCAAATAATATATCTTGTGAATACTAAATGTAAGAGTTTGATAAGTCTAGGTTAATTATAATATAGTTATTTCAAGATGAGAAGTAATTCAACATCTTATGACAAGATTATTAGATGGTTGTAATACAAAGTCATTCTGAACTAAGGATATGATAATTGAGTTTAGTGGCTCAATTAAGTTATAATAAAATGTATCTACAACACTATGATTCCAATATACAAAATGTAAATCCTAATTAAGTTAAGGGGAAAACTTAATCATAATGGATTATCTAGTAATATTGATAAAATACATAATCATTACATTGTGAAATAATAGTATAATATTCTGAGATAAACCTATCATGGGTCATAATACGATGTTTATTCCAAATTAAGAATAAAAGTATTGAGCTTAAGAATTGTTATTGAAATTCTAAGATTGATTGAATAACATATAATGCACTTATGTTGTAAAGGTCTTAAATGTGAGAATTATGGTTAAGTATGGGTAAAGTGGATAAGAGTGGAACAATTAACAAGTGTTGATAAAATACATTCCTTGGTCTTACAACCTTGAGTTATACAACATTCTAAGACAAGTCAAAGGTTATACATAACATTTAAGTGAGGGCTTAAAAGACAACTGAGACTTAGAAATAAGAGTGAAGAATTTATTTAAGTTTAACTTAGGCTACAAGTTATTGATGATAGACTATCTTTAATGTTCCTTAGAGTGTTGTTGAATGTTGTATGAGTCTACTAGACTGCTACAACGTTAATCAGGTACGATTTCTCGTACTCAGATACTTTTGCTAACGGACTTTATAGAATGTTTTGGAAAATGCTAACTGAGCTTGAATGGATTTCAAAAGGAAACTGTTTGTGTGGCTAACTCGGCTTGATGTGACTAACTGAGCCTTGAATGTGAAACTTACATGGTTATTGGTTTCTTCTATCTAGTTGTCTCATTAGATATTAACTGCTGAGGGTTTACGCCTCTGCACTCTGTAGGACTGAGTGTTTTGGTATTGCACTTGTGCAGTTAATAATCTAGTGGGAAATGGGAAATGTCAATCTTGGTAAATTATTCTTTTGACTCTGGATATCTTTTCATCCTTGAGCTGAGTCTTTTATTGTGACGTGTGCGTGTCTTCACCGATGACTGAGAACGGGTTGGTAATAGCAAAGGGCTGTATATCCCTTGTCCAAGAAGGACGTTGTAAATAGTGAGGGGCTGTATATCCCCTGTCCAAAAAGGACGTGGTAAACAGTGGGGGGTGTATATCCCCTGTCCAAAAAGGACGTGGTAAACAGTGAGGGGCTGTATATCCCCTGTCCTAAAAGGACGTGCTTGGCGGTGGGGGCCATCTCTCCCAGTTGGTTTTATTCCACTCTTGAGTTATTGGTTCTTGGATCTATCTTTTCATTCCTAGTCCTTTGTGACTTCCTGAGTCTTTCTCTTCTTAACCAGAATTGGTTCTAACATCAACAATGGATGCTTACTAACTATATGGTGTGACTTCTTAAGTGGTTGACTTGGTTTTAAAGTTCTTTGTCTCTATCTTTGCCTTGTTCTCTTTTCTCTATAACTTGATTGATTTGAAGTGCTTTTTCTCTGTTTTACTTTTAAGAGTTTGTTTTCATGTTACTGTCTTATTTGAAGAACTATGTTTTAATTTATCGTTTTAGAGAATTGTACCAGTTCCATTCCAGGGAACTGACTCACCCCTCCCGGGGTGGGCTGCTTGGTTTCATCTTGCAGGTCCGAGATTATTTGTACAGGTGGCCACGAAGAGTATGAGTGATTGGGATGGGAATTAGGATTTGTGGAGAGTTGATGTATTTATTATTATGTTTATGTTACGTTTTCTCAAGTTTAGACGTAGCTTTTGTAATTTTATAAGTTGTAATTGGTGAGGTTTGGTGTCGGGTGTTTGGAACCCGATGATCTGTAAATGCCATAGTATTTTATTTTTCGCTGCATTTTTGTTTAATAGGGGCGTTACATATCTAGACATGCACATGATCTTAGTGTCCTTAATAAAAAAGGGAACGAAAAGGATAATATTCATTATGCATTAGAGAAATACACTAAAGACAAATCTTTTAAAGTTAGAAATTAATAATAAACTAAATGCTCTAAGCCTAAAACTATGACTGGTAGTTTTAAAATAATTACACCCATTTAAACTAAGTGCTCATGTCCGATAAAAGTACAATCACTACCACTTAATCATTACTAACAGTTGAGGAACTTTTATGCAGCACGTTATCCACATTGTTTGCTTTAGAATTCACTAGAGGTCTATAATCAAGATCTTACAAAAAATATATATTTCCTACTTTTGTTCACATGTCAAGATAATCTAAACATACATATATACTCAGGAACTTAATGGCAGTGAGAATAAGAAAAACAAACCTTGAGTGAACAACGGTGTAGAAAATAAAGATGGATGTGAGTCTGCAAGACGAGAGCCTTAGGGTTTTCAATATTATGTTAATCGTCTGGTTGGGCTCTGTGTTTGATATGCAGCTAGTTGGGCCATTTGCTTAGTTAAGATTGTGTGATATTATTAAAGGTTGGAGTCCAACTTGGGCTTAAGGCTAAGGTATAGTTTGATCTGAAAATGATATATACATGTAAATTAATATTTTTATTTTTTATTATTAACAAATATATTTCAGGTTTTGGGTTAGGTGGGTTTAGATCTCTACCCTAACCTGACCCACAAAATTAGGTTATTACCCTAACCTAACCCAAAAAATAAATGGGTCAATAATTAAGACCTTAACCCGCAAAAGTATGGGTTGGGTTCGGGTAGGGTTTCGGGTTGGGTCAAAATTGTCAGGTCTAGTTGGTTCTAATATGGAGATGGCTAGTTTAGTATTTTGTACTTATTTTGTCCTTATGTGTTTTATACTTTTATAAAACTTTAAAATGTTATAGTTTATTAAATATAAGGCCAAATAACATAAATTTTATACCATTGTTCATTATAATTCGAGCTCTTCAAAATAAGGCCAGATATGAATATGTTTTGATGAATTTCAAATTTTTAATTTTTTGTATGTACATATTTTTTACGATTAATTGTGAATCTTAAGTTTAAGAAAAGTGAATCAAAGGTTGTTAAAAAGTGAATCAAAGAGTTTCATAAAAGTGAATAAGAGGTTTTAAAAAAGTGAATCTCATAAACAGAGATTGTTTAACTAAAGTGATTCTGATTGTTTGCTCTGTGATCAGTTTAGAAAATTGAATCAAAGGTTATTAAAAAGTGAATCACAATATGTTACAAAGTGAATCAGAGTAATAAGAGTGAATCTTGTAACCATAGATTGTTTAACTAAAGTGATTAAGAGGTTTAAGAAATATGAATCTGAGGTTTTTATAAAGTGAATCATGCGTTTAGGAAAAGTGAATTAGAGGTTTAAGAATAGTGATTCTCGTAAATAGAGATTGTTTTAACTAAAGTGAATAAGAAGTTTAAGAAAAGTGAATCATAGGTTTAAGAAAAAGTGAATCAAAGGTTTTTTCAAGGTGAATCAAAGGTTTAAGAAAAGGTGAATTTTTGTTTAATACTAGTAAAAGTTAATCCTAGCACAAACTTATGCGAGAACAGTATGAACCCTTCATTTATTGAAAGTGAATCATTCGTTTAAAAAAAATGAATCTTATGTTAAGAAAAGCGAACATTTCATTTAAAAGAATGTGAATCCTTGGTGTTTTTTAAAAGTGAACCTTAACCTTGCACTAAAAACCCTAAAAATGTCTTCATAGGGTGTTTTTAGGGTGTTTGGGGGGTTGGATAATCTTTTTGGCATTGGTTATACACTTTATATTGTCGTTATGGACTCGACAAATTTTTAGGGTTTGTGGTTTAGACCCTAAACCCTGCACTACAAACCATAAAAATGTCCTTGACGTTTTTAACTTTCCTCGGGTGTTTTTTAGAGTGTTTATGGTAAGATTCATTCTGTTAACGAATAAGGTTCATTTTATTATTAAATACGATTCATTTTTCTAATGAATAAGATTCACTTTAAAAATACCTAATATATACTCATTCTAAAAATATAAAATTTTAAGTTTAGCAAAACATATCCATAATGCATCTTGTTTTGAAGAGCATGAAAAATGATGAACAATGGATATTTTTTTTTTTGCACTTTTATTTTGTAAGTTATAACATTTTGAAAAATAACTTATTTATCTCTCCTACTCATAAACCACATTCATCCCCCATCAAACACTACATGCACGCGCTTGAATATATTTTTTTCTTCTTTTTTTTCCTTTATTTATTATCCAATAACGTGTTGACACGTGGTAAAAGCCATCTTCTACCCTGGTGTAAGCTCCAGGTTCTTCTAAGTGTCAGAAAATGGTTTAAGCAAATTACCATTTTCAAAAACAAAGGTTCGGTCGGATTTCGAAAAGAAAAGAAAACAATGGTTGGGTCGCCCATGATGGTCATGTCGCTTAGTCCACTAGTCTAGTATAAGGGCGAAGGCCCATTCAGTCAATGTGGAAAAATGAAATTTCCATAATCTTGAACTGACTCTACACACATTATGCGTGTGAAGACATTTTTTTCTCGCCATTTAAATTTGATATTTCTTATAAATTATCTATCAATAATTATTTAAATAAGGCTCTATTCTTTTACGGATGAAACTAATAGTTTATATTAGTTGTCAGCTGAAGTTAGAAATTAGACAAAAAAAGGTAGGCAAGAGAAAAAAATAAAAATTGATATAATCATTGATGTATGATTTGACATATAGAGGGAAAAAAATGAGATGATCAAACTCGCTTGATAATGATTTAAAAGAATAAGGCCTAAGACTTCTTGGTGGCATCCGAGCTAGTCAAAATGGTTGTGCTGGGTGGTATAAACTCCACCCTTCTGGATGTTAGAGATTTTTTTTTGATAAGATTTCTTATTGTCGGTTGGAAAAATACATTTAACACACAACGGGAGTTACCTTCCACATCAATTGGAGTGAAGAACGAGTCATTCCTTATATGGGTGGGGATACCTCTTCATGTTTTGACGTATTTTGGGGCTAGGAAACCCCAGGAACAAAACCGTGCGACCTGCGTGCCAGAACGGATAATATCATAATAGTGGGTACATTGGGTACTTGGGGATGTTACAATACAGTAATATGTTAAATGGCCTATGAATTTGACCTTATTTCACCTTTAAGAAACGAAATAAAATTTACATATTTAAATTTTACTCAGATGTTGCTCGCTTCTTTTTGGATATCGAATAGTATAAAATCAAAAAACCTTACAAGCATTTAGCTTTAAAAGGAGGTGATCGAGTCGCACCTTCTAGTACGACTACCTTGTTATGACTTCACTTGAGTCATTGGTTATGACTTCGACATCCTGCCCTTACAGTTAAGGTCACGAGCCAACTCCTAGTGTGACACGCACAGTTAATTATCTATGTGGACATAAACAAAGTTTAATTTTCAAGTATTTAAGGCGTAAAAATGTCATTTACAATAATACAATCGATTCCATCTTTACATAAAAATAGGACCGCTATTATCATTAAAATATATATAAGTGCATTCAAATAAATCATTCCTAACAAATTTAGCATTTAGCGGAGAGGTGTATTTTTTAAATAAATATAAATAAACAATAAAATAAATAGGAATATTTAGTATTTTTTATATCAACCTGAAATATCTTCAAATAATAACAAGAAATCGTCGCAAAATATCCATTATATCAAAAATCTAATTCTTCTAAAGAAATTAGCTCACGGAAGCGTATTTATGATATTCATTTGTTTAAATAATACACATCCACCATATATTTCAAATACTACAACTTCCTAAAACTTGAATTTTGAAGACATATGTTTGTGTGTGTGTAAAGCTACAATCTTTTTACTTCTGGATCTAAACTATAAGATAAAATTACACTTTTCACATATATATAATTAGTTTAAATATTATTATAAGATAAAGATTTAAACTTCTTTACTAAAATATGCACTACATAGATAATTGTTCTAATTTATAAGACCAATTAAAATATACACCTCAATTATACACATTTACTCATCTCACACAACAAGGTCATTTTTTTCTTTCATAAATAAATAACAAAGAATTCTGATCTTCATCATTTCTCACGAGAAATAAAAATAACAATTAAGAATGTAGGTAACTACAAATCTCAATAGCAAGTAGAATAATTGTAGTTAAGATTCTTTATTAAAATACAATGTTACGTATATTGACCATTCAAATTATGTATTATCAAATCTAACATTATGATCTATTTTATGGTACTAAAACATGTGCTTGGCAGATCTATCTTTAGCATGATCCCTATTTGCATTTCTATTTTCTAGATCTTCAACCGTGGGGAACCATGCTAGTAACAAAAACAACCAAAAGAGACTTTAGTTTTGGACCTATTATAATCAATGCACCCCTTTAACCAAATATGTAGAGCTATGCTTTATACTAAATGTGTTTTTTAAATACAATTACATGTTGTGCATTCACTAATAGTCTAATACAGAAAAGTCTAGCATTTATTTCGTGTTACTATTTTTTGCATTCTATTATATAGATTACTCATATGTGCTTGTGTAGACAGAGATCTAGTTGGGTGTATTGGGTTCGCACACATTTCAATGTGGTTTAACATATTAGCATGAAATACCCCAAACTAATAAAACATGGATTAAACATCTAATCAAATTAATTAAGGCCTAAACATGCCTTAAAAGTCAATTGAGAACAACAATGGTCAACACAAGCAAGAATTGCACCCTTTGACCGTTTAGGGTAAATACATACCCAAATGAACTTCTTAGGACCTAAAATTTTGTCCTAAGCACTATAACACATAAATAAATGTACTAATATTATTGGACAACACTCCAACACAAGGAACAAGCATTTACATGCTTAAAAGTCAAACAGGGCAAAAATATGCTATAAGAAACCTTAAAGGTATTATGACCTCTATTTGATATAAAATTGGATTCCTAAGTTCAATTATCATGTAAGGAACACAATAAAACCATTCTCAAAGAAAACCAAGCTCAGAAACACCTTGGGACACAAAATGTGCACTAAAACACCTTAAAGCACGTTTTTGTGTATGAGCTCTAAGATATTGACTTTTTGTCACTGTAAAGACTAGATTACATTCTTTATATCATTAATGTGACATGATAGACTATATTATAAAGTCTAAATGAAAGTTTAAAAATAAAATCAAAATGGGTGATTTTGGGTGAATAGTACCCAAAATAACATTTAATTACTTAACTTAACCATGGTCAATGGTCATCTTTTGGTTTGACCATCCATTGCCGCCCACTTAATGAGTCATCCTCATCCATTAGCCAACAACAAATATCTCCTAATGAGTCATCTATTATTATGCACTAAAGTAACATTAAATGACATAAAAAGCAAAACTAGCTTTCTTCTCTCATTACCTTCCTTCCCAGCCGACTCCAGCCAGCTCCATTCTCTCTTTTGCTCCTCCATAACCGTGGGAACACACCAAACTCAGAGGAGAACACCATTGATCTAGGTAAGCTTGTTAAGCCATTTTATGTTCATTCTCTTCACTTTTCTTTCCTCTTTCCATGGAGCTAAACATCAGCCATTTCCATCCATGGTTCTAGGTTGTTTTGGAGGTTAAAATAAGAGTGATTCTCGGCTGTAACATGGGAAGAAGGAGGGAAGTTCTAATCTTAATCTTTTAAGGTAAAAATGTGCTTTAAGCACTTATCTCTTCATTTCTTTCATTTATGGTTGGAAAACCTGATTTCTTAGGCTTATAATCTTCTTCTTAACATGCTTATTCAGTTGGTATATCAAGAGCTTCAAGGAATAGCCAAATCCATGCCAAAAACACCATTTTTGGCATCTTAATCAAGGTGAAAATTAGCCATCTTCTAATCTGAGTTATACCGGTTTTAAACCTTGTTTTAGTATCTCTTTTGATACTCTTTTTGTTCTGTAAAAATAGGCCGAAGATCAACTTGGTTGCCTTTGGTATTCTAAGGTAAATTTAACCTTGAAATTATACCTTAAAACACTTCTTATGGTTAGCTCTTGCTTGGAGACTAATCATGCCTTAATTGCTGTTTGAAAACATGTAAATGAAGCTGTGGAAAAATTTATCCTAAGGAGCCGTGGCCAAACAAGGCCTTATCTTGGCTAAAATAAGGTATAAATCACTTAAACCTTCACTTGATATATTAATATGTGTTTAAACATATGTTTATATATATGCCGTGAGTGAACATGGTATAAAAGGTCATATTTTGACCTTAGGTGGTTAAGGAATGATTTGGTAAATTAATATAAGTAATTAAGTAACATAAAGGTCAAATTAAGACTTTATGTGGAAGATTGGTAATTAATGAAAAATACTAGGTGAGGCCGAGAATTTAATGCATTTTTGGGCATTTATGTGTAATTTATTTTATAAGCTAATGTTTGTAATAAGGCCATGTACTTTAGGCCATTTTATTTATGTATTTTTAAGGTTTTAATTAAGTTTAGGTAATATATATATATATATATGTATATTACCGCAAGGAATTAGGGGTTATACCATAATTAAATTAAATTTGGGGGCTATATAATAATAAAGCTGAAAATTAGAGGTTAAAAGGATTTAAAATAAAAATTATAAGATTTTATAAAGTTTTGGGGTTAAATGGTAATTTTTTGAAAATATGGGTACAAACTGTAATATATGGGAATTGATGGTCAAGGAAATATTAAGGAGGTCAACCTTGACCATATGGTAGGTTTTGACCAAATTAGATAAGTTAAATAACTTATTTAAGGTTTTTAATAAGATAAGTATTTAATTGTAACATTTTTATAACATATGTGGTAAATATGTTATTACCGAAAGTTAAGGGTGTAAAATGGTATTATAAACACCCATGGGCTATTAGGAATTTTTAGGAATTTATTGGGTTGATTTTGGAATTAAAATAAACTATATATGTATAATATATAGTTATTATGTCATTGTTACACTTTGGATAAATAGATGGGGTGGAAATGTAAATACTGAGAGTATATGGGTTAGTAATGGTAATTATAACCCTTTGGTGAACTTTGGTGATTTTTGGAATAATATAAGAGTAGTTAATAAGATATGTGTATAATATATAGTTTTAATGATATTATAAAACTATATGTTATAAATTGAGTCAAAGTGTAATTATAGAAAGTTGGTGGGTTGAAAAAAATAATTTAGAATAGACATGGGGTCTGTTCAGAAATGGAAACAAATATAATTATAGGTTATATTAATATTAAGGTTTAAAATGTTATAATATATGATATATATAACATAACATTATATGTGTGGTCAAATTATAAATTTGGAAAGTTAAAGGGGCTGGAAAAGTAATTTAGAACATAATCATGGTCTGTTCGGTTATTAAATAAAATAACCATAGGTTATACCTTTTTATAAAGTTAAAAATGTTGTATTATATGGTATATATAACATGGTATAAATTATGGGGTGATTTTGTAAATAAAGGAAACTATGGGTTATGGAAAGAAATAAGGTTAAACATTGTTGCCTTCTGGGCAATATAAAATAGTTTTGTATAAAAACTATAGGTTATAAGTTAAAAGAAATAAAAAAATCATATTATATGATATTAGTATATGGTATAACATTACATAACATTATGTGGTCAAAATGGAATTTAAATAAAGTATAGTGCTGTACCGAAAATATAAAGGTTGGAAAATGAATTTTAGACTATGGTCTATAATGTTATAAATGTTATAACAATTATATGGTATTAATGGGATTTAGATGGAATTAATATAAGTAAGGATATTCACATTAAATAATGTGACAAACTATAAATAAATGAGATTTATAAACTAAGGTATATGATGAATAAACCTTAGGAGTTGTAATTATACAACATAAAATGTTACATATTATTAGGATAATAATTTTAATATAAATTGTATAATATAATACAATTAATGGGAATTATCATCTCATATAAGATGATAAAAATGTAACATATAATATAAGAGTTTTACAACTCATGGAACTTACCTAATTGGTAAATATATACATATGCGAGAATAATGTATATAAGGATGGATATATATTATGGTTGGAAACCATATAATATAATGGTGGAGGTTATTACTTGGAAATAGTTTATAAACTATAAGTTATAAGTTTTGAATTCAAATATAGTTTACTAAAAGAATAATGGATTATAATACAATGTATTATAATGGATGGTGGGAAAATAATACAATATAATAAATAATGCATGTATTCATGCAACTATAGGTTATATACCTAAATTCGATGATGGATAAGATTAAAGAAATATAATGAATTAAACTTAACAGTCGAAACATTACGACCTACGAGTTCTAGTAACAAAGCCGACTGGTTTAGAGAAACCCGTAACAATTAACTGTAGAAATCCGGGGATGAACTGTCGGGGTTACTTGTTATTCGGAAATACCGGATGTAGTTAGTCATGGAGACTGACTTATAGTTTTATTACAGTTTAGATCGTACTCAGACAAAGGCGCCTGACGAGCTAGTGGTCTACACTGCGCATCCTTGGTCTAAGGTGTACTGTATGTAAAGGGGTTTGATCCGGGTTGTCCTGAGGAATTCCTTGGGCTCGGATTTGGTTGATATAACTTGTGTGTTATGTGTGTGGATACGTGTATGTGATTATGTGTGTTACTACATTAATTATTTATGCACGAGCGTCCTACGGGACTAACACTACGTCCACTATAGATCAACTTATATAAACATACATATGCGTTTAATGTGATGACATGACAGTTACTTAATATAATACCCTTAGTATTAATATTAAGTATATGGTAACCTAAGTAAAACACTTAGGTACGGGACACGACATTGTCGGTCTCTAAAGCATGGATCTCGAACATGAATATAACCTAGAATACTTATAGGTATGCGTGAGACCCATTGGGCAGCTAATTAATAAATTGTATTCTCCATAAAACTAAGAGTTTATCTTAAACATTATGAGAGAGTTGGTATGAGTTGAGGGGAGGAATCCCGGTAGTTTACGAACTACTTGGTTGTGCATTTGTGATCACTGAGGGGTACCCGAGCGGGTTCCGCTCTAGGTATTTACCCAATGAGCCCTATTTGGATCGTGGGTCAGGTGGCTACGACCTTTATATGGACGCCTTACGAGGCAAAGTGAATAGTCAGGGGCCTCCGGACCTCTGGCGAAATGAGCACCTTTGTGTGTACGGGAGGACTACTGTCCATTGGTGAGGTTATCGGGTTGTCCCAACATGACGCCCAATTGGTAATTAATTAAACATGGTTTGGATGGATGGGGCCTTGAAGGCCAAATTAAATTAACTAAGGAAGACGTTCGCTACGGCGTTTATACAGTGCTATAATTTGATACGCTCGTTTATACAACTGTTGTTTGTAATATTTAATGAGTGTTTGGATTTGATGGATGGTTATAAATGCATATGACTGTTTGGATTGGATGGAAGGTTATGTAATTATGCATGTTTATTACAGTATTGATTATATCTGTAAAATGGTAAAGCATGTAACCAATCTAATAATAAGATGGTTAAAATGACTAAGTGACCAATAGGGTCCAGGCCCGGCATACTCAGCGTTTATTGCTGAGACTACACTCATTGTGCAGGTTGTTGATTATCGCCGAAGCCGAAGTGCAGGATCAGGGTAGTTGGAGTTTATTTTAATTACCGCACATGGAGTTTATTTGTATAACAATGTTAGACTGTGGTTCGTATTATGGTACGGTTATGTATATCCGGGATTGGGTAGATGCTCACTTGTCGACGTTTATGGTTTATGGACTTAGTATGATGTATAGCAGTTATCTCGTTATCACAGCAGTTAGCAGTTTGTTTATTTTGGTTGTTGGATATAGTTATGCTTCGTTACTCGCATGGGCGAGTAATGGCAGGTGACACCCGAGTGAGTATTAATGATGTTATTTATCTTCCGCTGTAAGACGTTTTATTTATTGCTACGTGAGAGATTATTACGTGTTTATGGAAAGGGGTGTTACATAGCATATCTTTTTTGTTGTCTAAGGGTTATCATTATATCATCTTTTCCATTACAACATTAACTCATGATTATCCATTATTTCTCTCAAGACACAAGGGCTCAAATATTAAAAAAGTTCTTATTGGGATTATAAAGGTCAATTAGCTAAGATTTTCAGGATGCATGAAGCTTGTCTTTATATGACGTATCAGGTTACTTGGGCCACGTCCTTGTCTTCTAAGACACCACTTGACCAATTAGAGTGGTGTGTCCTCTGACGTGTTTACCTATCTCATAGAGTGTCAATGGACTAATGCCCTTCGTACTCCATACTATGAAAAGGGTAATGGAAATCCAACATAGTTTCAAGCCATACAAGGTTATTGGAATTTTCATTATGTTGGCTTGGTCTATTTGAGTAGCTTCCTTTACAAAATGCTCTCAATAAAATTGTTGTATTGACATTGGCCTATTGGTACTATAAAACATAATATGGTTTGAAAATTCTTTAGACAGTCTTTAGGATGTTACCACCTTAATAGCACTGTGGAGCATCTTTGTACTTCATCAGGGTTTGGCTAGCTAGCTTGGAGGTTGTTTGTTATTGTGGAATTTTGGTTGCCATATGAGAAAGTCCATGGAGGATCCTTTAAAACATTTTACAAGTTCTTATTCCATGTTTGTGAAGGATAAATTTTATTGTTTTTTCATGAGAAGTATCCTTGCAATTTGATAGATGTATGGATGATGATTCATAAACTTTGGAAGGTGTTGTGAGTGGTGCGCCATTTGAGCACATGTCTTTTCCTTTAATCCTGTACAAGCTCAAAAATTGTTTATATACAAGAAATGGAATTTCCTAGATTTGTGTGGGTTTGGTTGAATATATGATGTTAGGATCTACATTGTTAGATGTGTTACAAATACTGACTTTCGGGTCCCACGGTTTACTACTTTTTGTAGAAGGTGCCATGTGGCGTGCTCCTTTTCCATGGTTGCCTCTTATTAGGTTTCTCGTGTTTGCATGTTAGGATGTCTCCAAGTGTTTTACTATATCCCTAGGGCGTGTATTAAGCAAGAATGTTGAGTCCCACGGATTTTTGGTCTTGAACCTTGTATAAGAGATTTTGATTGAGTTTATTTTTGCTAGATGTTAATGCAAGTTTTTTTATTAATCAAACTCGGATTGCGTAATAGACACAGAGGTCTGAGTCTTGACCTGACTAAGGGAGGTGCCTTGCTGATCAAGGATCATATCCGAGTAAATCTAGATTTTTATATTTAGACCATTTAGATAATATTTAAAGTAAAATTTGTTTTATTTTATATCTAATCCACCTTAGTTGATATCTTTTAGGATTTTATACTTAGAGAATATTTTGTCTTTAAAGATAAAAATCTTAGATATTGTTTTGTAATGATTATATATAGCATATAGGAGGTTAAGATCAGAATAGGCTTTTAAGAGTTTAATATCCTTTAGAGAGGCGTTATTGAGAGTTTTTTTATAGTTGTAATTCATCATAGGATTTGAGAGAGAGAAATCTAGTGAATTACGTGTATACTCATTGAGAGCTTGTTCTCTTTGAGAAAGTGATTGTACTGAGTGAAGTACATGCTAATAATAGTGATGTTTCACGTGAAAAACTCTCGCATCATCATTCTGTTTATTGTTGTGCAAATCCAGTTCATTGTGTGCTTGTTACACAGTTCGTTGTGAGAACTACTCACAAAGAGCAACGTTCTAAGAACCCTTCAGTTCGTCGTGATATTGTGAAATACCCCAAACCTAAATATGTTAATTACACATCAAGTTTTTATGGTATAAGACTAAAACATGTCTTAGAAACATTGGTAGACAATTTAAACCAAAGAAAACACCATAAAGTCAATTTAAGCAAATACTTGCTATAGACTTGGTGTAACCTTTTAGGACCCAAAGGTCATTCCTAGACCTTACTAAAATGCTAATGAACATGTTAAAATAATTACCAAAGAAAACCAAGCTCAAAAACAAGTTAGAACACAAATTGTGCTTTAAGTTAAGACTCCTTAAAGCACATTTTTGAAAAATTGTCTGAAAAATGGGTTTTGAGTGGTTAGTTGACCAAGATTATACCTTAAGCAACATGTTTACTATTTAGTATCACATTAGGAAGCCTAAATCAATGAGAAACCAAAAATTTCACAAATTTGTGCACTAATTATGAATAGTACCCAAATAGTGCCCAAACTAAGTCAAATGACTTCCTTAAGTTGTCAATGGTAAAACTAGGCCATAAATATCTAAGGGAATGAAGGGGCGATTTCTTAAGGGGTGACTCACCACCATATGCCATCAAACTTAGTAAAGAAGAGGGAAAAGTGAAAAATGACTATTTACCTTTTTAAAGCAAATATCTTACCTTATCTCTCTTCTCTCTCGTCTCTTCTTCATTTCATTCCTTCCCCACCGTATTCTTCTTCATTATCTGCTCCAAAACTGTAAGAGCTCCAGCCTCCATGGTTCTCCACCTTGCTTTGCTTGCCAAATCCATTACAAAGCTCCAAATAAAAAACTAAGCACATATTTGTCTTAGTTGAGTCAAGATCTTCCATCCTCTCTTTTCAAAACTCCAAAACCAGAAGTTGGACTCCATTGAAGGAGCTCCATTTGAAGAGGAAAATTCAGTTTCAAGAGCTAGATTAAGCTCTCTTTGGTTCAAGGTAAGAAAGAGCACCAAAAACTTATCTTTCTTCCATTTTTGTACTTGGCCGAAAATTTCCATTTGAAGTGCCTTGATTTACTCTTTCTAATAGCCTTGATTCAATCTTCAAAAGACTAGAAGAGGTCTTCCTTTGATTCCTCACCAAAGTCCATCTTAAGACTTCAAAGGTAATCATTCATTTTAGTGCATTAAGCACTCCTTGTACTCAAGAGTGAATTCCATGAGTCTAGGTACATTACTTAGCACTCATTACCTTATTTGAACATTGATTAGAAGTTTATCAAGGGAGGAACCACCTTGGCCGAAATTCAATCCAAAAACAAAGAGGAAAGGAGAAAGGAAAAGGCTTGGAAACATAAGGTAAATGACTTACCTTGATGTGGTTTAATGTCTTAAGAGAATGATGTTTAGAAAGGTACCAAAACATAGCCTAGAGCTTACATTGTATTATGGATTATATTTACCTAGGAAAGAACATGAACAAGCTTATGAACTTATGACTAAAGAGCTAATGGTACATGAGTTAGAAAAATAATCATAAGGTGAATTACAAGAGCATTTATATTTGCCATGGGATTGCTGTTGTGTAAATGCAGGTTGAAAGCTCTAAATATTGGAAATTCAGTGTTTAGTTATGTCATTTAAGGGCCTAAGAGCCATGTCATGTAAGGGCCTAAGAGCCATGTCATGTAAGGGCCTAAGAGCCATGTCATTAAAGAGCCTTAGTGCTATACAATTTAAGATTAATGCAATGTATTGTGGATTGATGTGTTTAAGTGAAATTGGTGTTTTGATAACATCCATTAAGGATTTAGTTAACTTGTGTTGATTAGAGGAGAAAGACTATGCATATAGGCATGATAATATACTAGAGAAGCTATGGCAAAATTTGAGTAGAAACCAAGTGTTAAAGTGTTCTAGTGAACTACTATGTCCTAGAACTTACTAGGAGTCATTAAGAGATAAATTGGTGGAAGTAAATGACCTAAGGTTTTCTTGAGGAGTAGAATGACCTATAGTTGTCTAGGGGGAATTAGAAGTTAAATGGGAGTGATAATCACCTCTAAACTACAAGGGAAGAATTGCTAAGATTAATGTGAAGTTTGAGGAAGAATGTTGTGTGATGTTAAGAGATTGTCTAGTAGTGAATTAATAAGGATAACCTTGATAGTAATGGGTGGACTTGGGTGATGGAGGTGAAAACTATAAGAGAATGTTGTAACTTGTCAAGGGAATGACTAGGAATGTATAAGAGTGTATAACCATGAGAATGGTGAGTAAATTAAGGAAAGAGAGGAAATTGTGCATGGAGATGCAATATAACCTTGGGAACCTTGTGAAGTTTGAGTTAAGGAGGTGAGGATGATTGATAATGCATTAGGTGTGGTCAAAGTGGTTGTAAGGAAACATTTGGGAAAGTTAATATTGTAAGTAAAATGTATATTTTGGAAGTTTGAGAAACTAAGTGCAAGTGTTAAAGAATTAGTAAGAATTTGAGTACAATGATCAAGGAGATGAGTATGAGATTGGTGGATGAATTAGAAGGTTTTTAAAGTGCCAAAATGATGTTAAAACATACTAGGACACTTGTGGAAAAGATTTGAGTAAAATAAACACATGGGAAATGGGTCTGCAGTCGACCAACCTAGGGGACCGACCCAGACAGGGTCGGTCGAGCTATAACTGTTAAAATCGGATGTCTCTGCATCCGACCGACCCAGGGGACCGACCCAGAGTGGGTCGGCCGGGCCTTATAAAAAAAGAGAAAGAAACAGTGGCATTAGTAGTACACCATTAGGAGAGTAATGATGATTAGAAAGATATGCGCATAAGAACCTAAGATATAATGAGAAGTAAAATGACTTAAGTGGTTAAGTTTAAAACTACAATGACTTAGAGGTTATTGATCGGGAATTGTTAGTGATGATACGAGTTAGGTTAATTGAAAGTAATTAACCACCTGATTGGATGAATGTTTTAGGGTTTGAGTATTTGGACTCCGGAGGAGAATAGGCAACCGAACGACCAACGGTGAACGGTATCGTTTTCTTGTAGCTTGCTTGCTAACAAGGTGCCCCTCGGCTTGTGTGCTATTTGTTTATGTGTTCCGACTAAACAAGATAAAGCATGCAACCGATTTATTGTATTGTTGTGTGTTGTATGAAACTAACACAACTTACCTTGAGAACTACTAACAATGTTTAGTAAAGAATTGTATGAGAACAAGGAACACTCCCTAATATTGGTTTGTTAGTAACCGAAAGAGGTTTAACTAACAAACATTGTCGTTGAGACTTCTACTATTTGGAACTTGGGGGGAGTGAGGAATCCAGAATGGTTCGGTCATGCATGTGTTAAGTAGGAGGTCGGTATCTGTATCAGATCTGACTTCCGTTTGGGCTTGTCTTCGGACTTGTCGCCTAGGGTCGACAAATAGACCCGGCCACCTTGAATTACAGTTCGAGGTGCAAGGCCAGATTAAGATGGTGCGGTGGGATCTACCTAAATCCCAACTAATTTGAGAATTATTGTTTATTCAACCAGCGCAGTTCTCGGCCGTTGGCTAGGGTTACTTTTGACCCGACAAAAATAAACAATGGACTAAGTATAACTGAATCTAATTAAAGAATGGTTGACTTATTTGAGATGAGGTTTGAGATGAGAACTAATGTTTCTCAGTTTAAGGAGTTAACAAGCTAACTCACTTAAGGAATGCTTTTAAGTCGTTCAATGTGTTTGAGCTATGAACTGTTTCATATGTTGCGTTGTGTTTATTGTACTTTTAATTAATGTTGTATTAATAATCAATTGCATGTTTACGACCAAGTAGTCGTGCGTAGCCCCTTTAGCTTGGGGGCTACAAGTTAATCTTACCAGCGAAGGTGCTAAGCCCCTCGGGGCATCCATATTTATTTTACAGGAAAGCGCCCACAGAAGACCCACCTTGAGAGTAGGAGCGGGTAGACTTAGGACGGGTTCTATTTTTGTATACGGGTTGTACATGTACACCCGTTAGTTGGTAGTTGCAGTTGTTAGCAAACTATGTTAGACTTGAGATACTTGACACTCGGTTAGTAATTTGGTAAGTGTTGTAAATATTTAAGTTCGGTATATCTGGTTTGTCAGACCGTAGCAAGGTACTGGATGAGTATTAATTCCGCTGTGATGTATATATATATTGGATGGTTTATGCGATAATCACGGTAATACTAGTTGGGGTGTTACAGATTGTTACTCAACCTCCGTATTCGTTGTGAGTAACAAACTCAATAAGAACTACACTTATGTCTGCATTGTGTGTAACTGAATCACAAAGAACAACGCTCTAGAAACTTACAATTGGTATCAGAGCCAGGTTCCCCTTCAGTGATCGAAGATAAATCTTTAGGGTGACTAAGATGAGTTCCTACAATATCAAGCCGCCAAAGCTCACCAAATTCAACTATGATTGCTGGTATGAATAGATGAGGGATCAACTCATGTCAATTGACTACGATTTATGGACAGTAGTTACTAAGGGATATTTTGTACCACAGATTGTCGAACATGGAGTATCCAAACCAAAGCCCAGCAAGGATTGGAACTATAAAGACAAGAAGTTACTGAGTAAGAACAAGCAAGCTTTGAGGGTGATCGTCTCATCACTGTCTGAGGGTGACCAACAAAAATTCTTAGGTATTCATTCTGCTAAGAAGGTCTGGAGTTTCCTTAAAATAGCCTATGAAGGAACTGACTTTATCAAAAAGGCTAAAGGAAAACTGTACAAGAAGCAATTCGAAAACTTCAAGATGCAAGACGGTGAGTCTGTTACTCGACTTTGGAAAAATTTGACAAGATACTCAGTGACATGAAGGCTATTGGAGTAACACTAGATAATCTCACAATCAATGAGAGATGTCTCGACTGTCTAGGTAATGAATGGCTCAACTATACTACTTTGTTGGAAACCACAAAAGATCTATCCAAGATGTCTCTTGAGGAGTTGAGTTCTAAACTCATGGTGTAACACCCCAACTATAAACACCGTACTTTACGACAGATCGCAGCGGAAATACAACTCAACACTTAAACTTAATCTATTGGTGTTACACGCTTAGCCACCCACGTGGCTAATAAGGCTAATACTTACACAATGTGTCGGTCTGATGGACCATATTCCTAAGCACTTACACATTACAAACTCATTCCATTTCTAAACCAAGTCAAATTCATTACATTCCAAACCGTACCGAGTATTTTACAAACTATTGCCGACAACAAGTTTGGTCCTACACTACTATCAAATACACTTAACACAATACAATCTACCCATGCACCACCATTCCCGTCCTACTCTCGAACGTGAGGCAGCTTCATTGTACCTTAAAAGTAATGGGTGGCCCCAAAGGGGCTCAGCACCTTTGCTGGTATGGTAGACGTGTAACCCGCTAGTACCGAGCCACACACAACTATTTGTCGTCTGAGCATACGATTAATTTTATTTAAATCATGCATGAAACGCCATAAACACACATCATTCTCACAATCAACACATATCCAAATAAGAGAATACAAATAATAAGGCTAACAACTCAATGTTTGTTAGATTTCATTACTGTGATCTTTAGTCCTTGGGGTTTTTACCTTAATGGAACTAATTTCTTATTAGTCAACACTTACCCATTTAGTCGGGCTACACATAATAACTTCTCATAATAACATGGGGTTGATTTCAGTGATCAATGTACCCGAACATAACAACATACATCACACATTAACATACACATAACATAACTCAGGAACGAGTCACGTGAGGACTCGGACCGAAATAAGAGTTAGCCAATTTTATAGAGCCTAGAGAATATCCTCATTCTCATGTCGGGCCCTTTACATAACATAGTACCGTTCTTCTTAGAGAACGTACACTTTACTTAAGATGTGTTGGATATAATATAGATCTGAACACACCGTACACATATCCCCCTAACCCCGATCATAAGTCAAGGCAGGAGAGCCATTTATGAGGCTCGTGGGAGATTGAATTCCAAGAAGGAAAACAATCAAACAGGGAGAGAGTTGAGCCTGCTATAGATATCAACCCCCATACATACACGCGCGACCGGACACCCGGATTTCTCACCCCCGAAGTTATACATTGGTTAGAAATTCCCTTATGAAACTTATCACATCATGTCACATTATAATTAATCAAGTCTAGTTAGACACACAGGAGAGGTAAGATACATCCACACACAACATTAACAATTAACACAATCATAGCCGTAGTTAGAACGTTCTGTCGGTTAGAACGTTAAACCCGAATACCGTTCTCTCATGTGGCCCTAGTGTTGGGTAGCTAACGGGGTTAACTCTCCCTCGAGGTTAGACAGCATCGAAAACAAAACACCACATAATCAAATACTGTAAACTCATTACATGCTTATCTTATAAGGTCGTAAACATCCATTAAAACACACAAGCACACAAGCCGAGTATAACTCGACAGGACACAGGTTGCAAAAAACCATACCTTTCACCATGGGATTTCCCTAACGTGTCATCTTACGTTCCTCGGATAATCCTCGAACCACTGATAACATTTCAAGTGATCCTATTAACATTAAGACTATATGGTATAAACAATTGGTACGCCCGTATTTAACCCCGTTGTCCCGTTAATCTTAATTTTACTCATGGGGGTTTTAAGTTCACAACTCTCACATTCAATCTAACACTTCTTTACACTTTTAATGACATTTACATGTCACCAAACAAGTCCTAAACATTATCTAGTACCATTAACCATCAATCCCCATACTTTTAGAGGCTTTAATACACTTTCGGGGCATTTTTTGGTCTAGTCCGGGACTTGGTCCGGCCCTAAAGTCCCGAACCAACACTGGAATACACTTTCGGGACGTTTTTTTCACTTGGTCCGGGTCTTGGTCTTGGACTAAGGACCCGGACCACCTGTAGAATCAACTTTCGGCTCATTTTTAATGGTGGTCTGGGACCTTATCCAAGGGCTAGGTCCCGGACCCTGCTAAAAAGCTGCTAAAAAATCATTTTTCAATTGCCATTCCCACCTCAAACCTTACCCAATCTTTTCCTAATATTTCCACATGTTTTCAAACATGTTATAACAGCTTAAACACTCATTAAACCTTCCTAAATCATTGCTCAAATTATTATTCCATTCTTGTTCAATTCTACAAGTTTTTCACTCTCAAATTCTACACTTTGTTCACTAATGCTCTAACAACATTCCCATGACAACTTTTATCTCCTCTTCAACCAATTTGACCTTTCCAATCCTTCTTAAGCATTTGCATTTCTAATATCCAAGTTCATCCTTCATTCACAAGGCCATACACTCCAAGCCTTTTGTAGAATTTCCAAGACACTTTAACAACATTCTTGTTACAGATTTTACTCCTTCTCTTTCAATCCTTCCACCAACACCTCAAGGTTATTAACTAACCCAATTCAATCCTTATCAACACCTAGTTAACCCTAGGTCATAATAACTCACCAAGTCACCTAAATTCCTTAGGTTTCTACGGAATGTCCTTGAAGCTGACATAGTTGTCCCTGGCACTCCAGAATGTGCCTATCGAACTGGGAATCCTTGCCACTTGACCAAACTACCCTTTTAGTACCTATGCCTTAAGATATTCTCTTCTGGGGGGGGTGTAAAATTTTGTGTATAACACCAATATTAAGAAGCTAGTTACTTGACTGCTTTTAAGTTTCCTAAACAAATCCTAAAAGTAAACCTAATGAGTATAATTAGCTGATGTTGAACTAGGACACTAGCTAGAGTTAGATCCCATTTAGCATAGAGTTAGCAAAACCCTGCTGATGTCACAAAATCTCTTCTATTTTGATCTCTTCTATTTTGCTCTCTGCTAGATGAAATGAACAAAATCATCCACCTGTCTGCAGCACATCACAAAATCCTGACTCTGCATTGCCTAGCAACACCCATTGCTGTTTCTGAAACCTTATTCTTAGTCTTTCGAAATAATTCTTATCATATGTTAACCTCTAACATGTCATACTATTACCAAGTTTGATGCAAGCAATGATAATTCTATTAAGAGCAATGAAAAGACGCCAACTTGAAATACCAACTACCACAGATTCAGTAAGAACCAAATAATAGAGCCATTCATTCAACTACAAGACATTCTGAAAGTCCAAAATCAAGACCAGTGTGCTGCTTATGATTGATTCCATCAAAGTGAGGCTATTTTCTAATAAGAGATAATCACTTTACTGAACTTTAAATGAAAGGAATTGCCCACTCAAATTTGACCAAGCAGCTTCTAGAAAGTTGAAATCATGAACATTTATGTAACTCGATTCGACAATGGTAGTAGATAAAACCTGAGATCTATGTTGATCTGTATCAAGACAACCTTAACTATCGTTCAAACTGGCAAAATAAATGGACAACCTGATTCTAAAAATTCCCCTAAACCAAACAAGGTAGCGAGTCATCAAACAATAGAAAAATCAGTTCACCATAAGTAGGTTCAACTCAATACCAAGACGTGCATATCAAAGGCAAGTAAAGCCTAGTAAATCAGGTAGACATGACAAGTTTTTGCTAGTTTATTCTGTATAAGCTTGAAGGGGTATGAAGAAAAGTGCTGATAAATCATAACAGGCTGGACGCTAAAGCCAATCTGCAAATTCAATGGCAACTGGACACTAAAACTGACGATCTCAACACAACTAGTTAATCAAACCAACCTGAGAAAGAGGAATTATGCTTGTATTTGAAACATGCTTATATATATTTAGTGGATAGAGAGCTATCATAGAGACAAAACTTTTTAATCAAACCTTAAAACCAAAATCAAAATCCAGGTCAAACCAAAATTAAGGTACCTCAATTCTGCAAATTGACAAATCTTCCTCAATCAAGCAGTGTTATCCCTTGATCGATCAGTCTTTTCAGTGGTTTCTTCTTTTCTTTCTTTATTTCAAGCACCGTTCTGTAGTGATGGGAGGGTTTCAAAGACAATAACAATTGCCGGAGTTCTCCCTCAATCAAGCAACGTTCAAAGATAATAAATATTTCTTCTTCTTCATCTTCTTATTTTCTTTCTTTCAAGCAATGTCTTCCTTAAGCAAGCAGCATTCTTCCTCAATCAAGCAGCGTATGCCATAGTTATTTTCTTTCTCAAGCAGCATCCTCTCTCGATTAGTCCTTTTCTTCCAGATTAGCAAATCTTGGGCGCGACTTCACCTAATTTACTATGAGACTGAGGCGGTTAACAACACCCGAATGAAAATATAAACTCCCGCTCTGTGTTGTCCTCTAAATTTTAATCTCTCGCACTGACATTGTTGCCAAAATATAGTGCATGCTATAATACATTCCCTAGTTAGGATACAAAAGGTATAAACTATTTTATTAGGGGTACAACTGTCTTTTGAATAAAATTGTACATTCAAAGGGCCGGACGTCTTTTTTAACATTAAAAAACCTGTTGTCTATCACATATTAAGACAACTAGTACATAACTATTGTCTAATATGCTGCTTATGCTACTTAAATGCTCTTATTATATCAAACACAACATTAAAATGGTAACTATTGTCTTTGAAGTGTTGTCCTTTGTGGAGGGTGATTTTTTCGATATGAGGGGAGTCTACCTAAATGGTCTGACTAAAAAGCCGAGATCCTAGAAAACGTCATTCTGTGGAGGGTACAAACCCGTTATATGGCATCCCTCAAATACCTACTTCATCTTCTGTCTTTCCCAGAAAGCTTAATGGGAATGCTAGTGAACACTACACCCGCTCTCAATGGGCTCCACGCGGACTTATGCCCTAAGGGTGGAAATTGACTAGAGTCGCCACCTAGTTTGACCTAAGGAACTAGGAAGGGAGGAGAAGGGTTCTAAGAACCGTTAATTGACTCTGATGATTTTTTCCTATGGATAGGACTTATTTGATCATACTAGAGATTTTGCGTGGGTTCGCACTGGGTTACACCCCTCGGAAGTGGCAATGACCACAACCTTGGATTGGTGCCCGAGGAAACCTCGGTGTCCAATTGTCGGGATTAAATTCTTTCAAAACCTTTTTAGAGAGATTCATTTAAGAGCAAGGATAGGATTAAGACGGAAAAAGAGAAAGATAGTGGATGAGGTGAGCTTTTCTGCCAAGCTAGCGCCAAAAAGAGGGATTGATGAATTCGGTGAGCATAGAATGAAGATTTGGGAAAAGTCTGAGGTTGGATGAATAGACAAGACTTGGATTCTGGTGGTTTGAAGTTTATGAGAGCTGAAGAAGGTTTGAGTGTTTTGAGAAGTATGAAGAACACCTTAGAGTGGGAGAAGGTTTTTTTTTATGGAATGGGGTCGCACCTTATGTGGGCTGCCTACGTACTCAACTCCCTGTTGAGATCAGACCTTACGTAGTTCATGGTTTTTTAGTTTTGGAAATTTTGAGGCTTTTGAAGTTTCGGGTGTGAGAGGTTAGTCTGTGAGACGCTCGGGTCTATGAGACATTTAGGATGTTCATGTAGTGGGAGGAATGGGATACCAGGGTCTGTGAGACACTCGGGTCTATGAGACGTCTAAATCTTAAAATGGTGGAGAGATTGAGATGTTGAGTCTGTGAGGCGCTTGGGCCTATGAGACTTGGAAGTTTGGGAGATGTTAGAATTTGGAAGATGATTCGAATTTGAGGCGATTTAGAGTTTGAATGATGATTTGAGTGTGTGAGGCTATTGAAGTTTGGGGTAGAGATCCCGAGTTTTTCGAGTTCGAGGGGTTAAGTTTTTGGGTTGTTTCGAATTTAGAGTGAGATGGTGATAGGATGAATTGTTTGGAAGAATGATCGTCAAAATTGCTTGTCGAAATTGTCTTTCAAAATCTGTTTTACTTTTAAAAGAGTGGGTGATCACGAGGGATCACCCTATGTACTCCCTCGAACGCTACACTTAATTAATAGTAAGTGCTGAGGCTCGAAAGATGGGGCAATGTATTTATGTCGAAAACTAGAGTTTGAAGAGAAACACCATGAATGAGATGTCCTCGGTCAAACCCTAATAACACTCGAACTCCTAGGTTTTAAAACATTGAAATCGAGTAGAAGGGAGTTAGACGATTCTGAAATCCCGGCTGCTACTAAGAAGGTGGTTACATCCCTAGCACCTTGCTTTGTAAAAATCTAGGCTGAAATTAGGGGAGGTTTGTCACCCTAATGCCATGTCTAAAGAAATATAGATTACGACAAGGGATGTTACCGCCCCAGTGCCCTGCCTTGGATTTTTTATTTTGAAAGAGAGACAAGTGTTGTCTAACTAGGAAGGAAACATTTTTTGAAGGTGTTAGACATTCAATGTCCCTCAAAAACGGTTTATTTTTGGTTTGAAAACCGAGTTGGAAAATGTTTGAAGTTGTTCGGAATTCTCAATGAAGAAACACTGATTTTGAGAAATGTTTTAGGAGAAACTTTCTGTATATGTGAGAAGAACTTTCTGCTTGTTGAGAAGAGTTTTCTATGATGTGAGAAGAGTTTTCCTTTAAAATTCCATAAAATAGTTTCTTTGAATTTCTAAAAAAACTTGATAAAATTTGAATAAAATGATTGTTTGAAATATTTTTGGGTTTTTGGAGTTTGAATGGGATTTACAAGTTGAGTTTGAATTGGATGAATTGAATCTGAATTTGAATTGAATGAAATTGGGTTTGAATTGGATTGGACTGAATGAATTGGGTTTGAACTGGATTGGGTTGAGGTTAGAAAACAGTACGGGTTAAAGTTAGAGAGAGTCAAAGTGGGATCAAGTCAAAGTTGGGTCAAGGTCAAACTTGGGTTGGTCAAAGTTGGGATGGTCAAAGTATGGTCAATCAAGGTTGAACCGGGTCAAAGTTGAGTCAAAGTCAAAGTTCGGGTCAAGGTTCAAGTCAAAGTCAAAGTTCGGGTCAAGGTTCAAGTAAGTCAAAGTTTCAGGTTAAGTCAAAGTCAAGTGGGGTCAAGGTCAAAGTTCAAGTGAAAGTTGAAGTTTAGGTCAAGGTTAAAGTTCTGGTCAAAGTTGGACTTGGTCAAAACTTGGAGTGGTCAAATTTAAACTGGGTAGGGTTTTTGATTATGGGCTTCATGGGCCTGATGGGCTGAATTGGGCTTAATGGGCTGAATTGGATGGCTTTTGGGCCTTATTTGAGATCGGGCTAAAAGTGGGCCTTATTTGAGGTTGGGTTGATATTTGGCTTGTTTTGGGATTTTGGGCTGAATGTGGACATGGGCCTTATTTTAGAAATGGATTTGGATCTGATTTGTGATGTTGGGCCAAATTGGATTTGAATTTGATTTGGGTTTTGGGGTCATGTTGACTTATGAAGTTTGGGTCTAATTTTGGGCTTTTGAAATGAGCTCTTGAATTGGGTTAGAAGGACTTCAGTTTTTTATTATTATATATATATTTTAAATGTGTGTTTTAGGGTTTAAAGCGCCGCCATGATCAAGAAGGCTACATGACCCACTAAGTGCCAAGGGACACCCACTATCTTAGTGGCTTGCCCCTAAAGGACATAATAACTGGGGCTAAAAAATAATTGGAAATACAAGGATCTGAATGTAGGATTGCAATGAATATAAAGTATACATATGTAGAATACGAGATAAAACATTTAGAGCAAACCACACGATGAATAACAGGTCCAGATTGACAAAGAAAGCAAACCGAGCCTTAACAATAATAGAGAAATGATATTGTTTTATTGCTATCTACTACTAGGTGAAGGATTGCCCCGAGGCAAACACGTTTTGGGGTCTAATGCTATTAACCTCCTTTTATTCATCTTTTAAATGACCGAACAAGGTTGTGAGTTGATTCACCATTTTTACCAAAATAATCAGATAAGCAGAACTAATCAAATCGAATATACAGGTTAAGATAAAGCCCCCCCTTTGATACAAATTTCTGGAACTAGGAATGTGACGACTTTCAAGGCCTCTCATCCTCATGCATACAAATGAGTAAATCATCATTCAAGGAAAGTAGCAGCTATGAGTGCATATTCTTAGGATATAATCAAGGAACTCAACATCAGAATCATAGACATGCTTCAAAGAACAGAATCAGGTGAGATCAAAGAAACTTAATAGACTCATTAGTAGTCTTAGAGACTATCAAATGTGCAGACGAAATACCAGGGGCAAACACTCAAAGTTTTTCCCGTTGAAACACAATGACATAGCAAAAAAAAGCAACAAATACACAGTTAGTGCCAAATTATATATTGATGTCTGAAATGTATAATGAAGTAAAACTCTGAAGGGAAAGTGTCTGAACGGAAGCATAATGAGTAGATTAGGCCATGTCAAGTAATGGTCACTTTGGTCTAGAAGGAGGAGTTTCCTGCACAAAGCTAGTGTAATCAGGCAACAATAAACAGATAAACACACATTAGCTCTCAGTTAGTAATCGGTCTTAACAAAATGAAACAACACGAAAGACAAAATGCAGAAGCTAAAGATAGTATGACTTTAAATGTAATAACTCCATTTGGATCATGGGCTAAGGTGGAACTAGATTCTAGGAAGATAAACACCATTAGCTCTAAAAGTTATTCTGGTGGGAGCTTATCTCTTTCGTACAGATGAGGCATTCAGACAACCCCATATCAGATTAAACCCAACAACACAGTGTAGATAAACAGAGGATGTCAACCTGGTGCGAACTTATTCCCAGAACTGTAGAAACTACATATACAGGGTGGATGACGTTTCAGAGAAGAAAGAAACCAGAGGATGATAACACAGTTAATAGGTTTCGAATGAGACTTCAACAAATCACAAATTAAACCTTGATATGGGGGCGATCAAAGAAATGTATGGAGTTTTACATATACTTGACCAGAAACAACCTTATAACGTCAAAGAAATCGGCTCTTAATAAAGGCGGACAGAATGTCAAAAATTATCGAGTGTTTTGAGCATAAATCTTTTTGTAATCCCCATCTTTTGCTACTCTCGAACCCGTGGACCCAATTTCAGGGTTTGGTATTCATTGGAGTGCATTCATATGAACAAAATGAAAGTACAAGAAAGAGTGTTCGATCTGTATATGAACTTGCGAAAACCAAAACCTATAATAGAGGTTTGGTGTTCGTTTGCAGTCGACATCCAAAACTAAGCGTAGATTAGGAAATTTTGATAGTTTGAAGAAGATGAAAATGAAATCTGAAACACGGAAGCCAGCACCAACATTGGAAACTAGTTCCAGAAAAGGCCGCATTCCTCACGCTCATTAGAGCTCATTCCGATTCGACTTACTTGACACGATCAGTGAGTGAAAAATAGCGAAAGGAGTTGAACCAAAAGACAATATACAGAATAGGATGAGATAAGACAACACTTACTCTATCAATGGGAAAACAAAACGAAATCATGGAGAGAGAGTTTAACCGAGCGTTCCAGTAGACTATCGTAGATGAGAATGGGAGGAACTGGAGGAAAATGTGGGTTTGAAGAGGGTCGGGTAATGGTTTCGAGTGCGGGAGCGGTGGCGGTGATGGAGTTGCAGAACAATTTTGGGGCTGGGTGATGGTGGCGATTCAACTGGGAGAATGTGGTGGTAATAGTGATAGCTTTCGAAGGAAGGGGAAGAACAGGTTTCGGGCTTTTTTTGTGTTGTTTTGTTTCTTCAAAAAAAAGCAAAGCGAGGAATGTATAGAACCCGACAAAAGGAGTCAGGATGTTGGGGATTGATGTCCGCTGGGTCAAAAAACGTGTCCCTTACTGGAGGGTTTTTGAGGAGTTTTTATAATAGAGGGAGTAGGAGACAAATGTTTAATTAGGGTTTCTTTGAGACATGGGCTCACTTGTTGCTTTTTATTCGGGCTAACTAAAAAAAATGGGCTCTATTTGGGAGCAAAAATCGGACCTAGGTTGGAGACAAAAATAAAACAAGTTTCGCTACTCTCATGATTCAAACTTGTAACCTCTTGTGTACCTATCACATGCTTCTACCAGTTATGCTATGACAAAATTCATAATATATATATATACGAGGAATATACAATTTAAACTATGGCATGAGCTTAAACAATAAAAGAAACTAAATGCTCCATTTGAGAGTCAAACTCGGGTCTGACGACCTCTTCAAGGGACACACTAACTAGTTATGCTAGATCAAAATTCAATATACAAACGAGAAAAACAATACTAGAGTTTTGATTCCAACTGGATGAAATCTCTAAGAATGCATTTTAAATGAGAATTTACAAACGGACAAAATGTCCTTGTTTAATAAAATGAATGGGTTCCCTTCTCGAGAGTTATAAAATAAAGGGATGTATATAAATAAAAAAGATGTAATAAACTATTAAATGAAATGAAATGAAATAATAAGCACATGAAATAGTGAAGAACTAGTATGTCAGAGATAAAAACACAAGTGAATGCCATAAAATGGGAATTAAGGTAGATATGTACGAGTACCGATAAATAAGATGGAAAACAAGAAATAAAATGGAATGAGACGAGAGAGAATATAATCGAATCAGTGACAAATCGAAATATACTAGTACGGAATATAATAGTGAAAATGTACATAAAATGATGAAAATTGTTCTAAAAATAATAATGATAAAGACAAAATAAAAATAAGTACTAATAAAGAAAATAAGAGTAAAGGTACCAATGAAATGAGGTGAGATAAAATAAACAAGTAGCAAAATAGCCTGAACCAAAATAAAAATGAATAGGCAAATAAATAAGCGAATACAACATAACTGACTAACATGAAATTAATTGGAAACAAAACGGTAAATAATGAAAAGGGACGGATTTGATTTTTTGAAAATTAATTTAGAAAATGTGTTGTAAAATGACAGTTTCATTTTGGCATGCACATGAGTAAGTTTTGAAAAGAAAGGTGACGACCCTCTTATTTTATGGGATGAGAATTTTTGGTGTCTACATCCTTAACTATTTCTGTAGTAGTGTGATCTTAATCAATGTAAAGTGCACAAGCTGCAATATGTTTGACACTTACATATACATAGTTCTTTGTGAGAGCACTGATCTCAATCAACGTAAAGTGCACAAGCTGCAGTATGTTTGACACTTACATATACATAGTTTATAGTGAGAGCACTGATCCAAATCAATGTAAAGTGCACAAGCTATAATATGTTTGACACTTACATATACATAGTTCTTAGTGAGAGCACTGATCTCAATCAACGTAAAGTGCATAAGCTGCAACATGTTTGACACTTACATATACATAGTTCTTAGTAAGAGCACTGATTTCAATCAACGTAAAGTGCCAAAGTTGTAATATGTTTGACACTTACATATACATAGTTCTTAGTGTGAGCACTGATTTCAATCAACGTAAAGTGCACAAGCTGCAATATGTTTGACACTTACATATACATAGTTCTTAGTAAGAGCACTGATCTTAATCAACGTAAAGTGCACAAGATGTAATATGTTTGACACTTACATATACATAGTTCTAAGTGAGAGCACTGATCTCAATCAACGTAAAGTGTATATAAGCTGCAATACTTACTGAAATACCCCAAATCTAATTAATACCTTAAAACTGTTAAATAATGAAGAATTGATCTTCGAATAAATCATTTTAGTTACGCATGCTAATTTATGCATGCAAACGTTGCGTAAATTAATATTACGCGTGCGCATGCAAACTCATGCACACAAACGCTTACGTAAAAATAGTCGTTTTACCATAAACACTTACGGGCGTAATTTATTAACGCCTTAACCTATTCATTCAGAACGTTTATGTACGTTTATTGACAAGGATTAAGTTCCTTACATAACAAGCTCGATAAAGAGAGCGACAACAAGGAAAGATCAATATGAACGTTTATACAACTCATAAAATGACAACGATCGATCCACGAACGTTAATATAATGTCATCTTCACGTATGCATATAAACGCTTACGTACGAGCATTAACGGGCATTAAACCCCTTACGAAACAAGCTCAATTAAGAGAGCGTCACCCGGGAAAAATATATACGAGCGTTTATACGACCCGGTACTCAATAACGTTCACTGTAAAAACGTGAAGAAAAAAAAATACTAACGAGTAACGTAAATATTTTACGATTGCCTAGGCATTTATAAATGCTAAAATAAATTGATATACACATTTAAACAATGTAACAACTTACGTTACATAATCTTGATATTTAATATGTATCATAAATACTTAGGAAGTGTTATAACATCAATTATAACACAAAGTATACAAGCTTCAAATCTGCACTAATTGCCGGTTATATATACGTCCATAAGACATGACTTAGATTGTCAAATTGACATGTAAATTTTATTAATCATCTACTTAGTTATTATACAAGGTTAGTACAATATTAAAACCCACCTAATACACCTCATGTTGCCGGTAACATACTGGTATAAATCAAACAAGTAATGGTACCATATGCATATGTATATGTCCAAATAAAAAATAAAAAAAAACTGAAGCCTACTCCAATAGCACGCTTGTATACAGAAGTAATCCAACAAAAAAAATAAGAGCACCGTAATACTATACTGTCAAAAACAAGGGGATAATACATGCTCATTAATATATACACATGCATATACAATGTTGCAAACCGTAGCATATGTATACCTATAGGATGCAAGCGATTAAAAAAAAACGGTCTGTAAAGTGTACTAGTTTAATTAACAACAAAAAACCAATAGACATGCACTTATTACCGTACTACTACCTATACTATTGAATATAGCCCATTATTTCCTCTTTACTAAGTAAGGACTAGTACACATTTAATATGTTAATTAATTAAGCCTATCATCCCACCCATGTGACATTACCGTCAATTAAGGCTGCTTTCCTTAATATGTGGCCGGTCTCTAAGCAATTTCAAAACATTGGAACATGACTCATATTCTCACTTACGTAAAGAAATAATTGGTAACCTTTACTTCATTAAAAAAAAATTTAGCTTATCTTCCCACCCATACCTATCGCATTATTACTTCTACCGATTGAGAAATACTAAATACTTAATTAAGTATCATACAAGCCTAATACCATTTACCACTTAATATAACCGATTTCTTTTTCACGGGTTGTTACTCTTGAATGCTCTGCTTACCAAACTTCCGTCTCCCTGCAGCTACCTCTCTGTACATCTCCTTCTGTTCTCAGCCCTTTCCTCACGGTTTTACAACCTAACTGTAAAATCTGCAAAGCAACAGGCGAACAAGGAATATACAGGCTTCGCTTCTTTTATCCTCTCCTCACCAGAAATTTTGCAAATCAAGAACATATATCTCCACCCTCTCTTCGTTCTCTTCAGACGACATTTTTGCCACCAAACTGCTGTTCAAGGAATATGCATTTCTGTGCCCTCTTCACCAATCTAACTCACGGTAATTTGCTACCCAAGCTAGCAAACAAGGAACAAGCAGCTCTGTCCTCTTTCATCTTCCATCATCGTTAGTTTTGTAACCCACCGAATGGTGAAATCTTTTATTCTCACACTCTCGGAAATTTTGCAACGTAACCGGTGAACAAGGAGCATCCAGCTCACTTCATTCTCTTCAAATGGTGAAATCTGCAAACCAAACGGACAGGAAGCATATGACACCAAATTTGTTCGCTTCTCCTCACCGACGTCAGCTGGCGAAACAAGAATCACAGATCCGCTTCTTCCTCTTCACAATCGTTGGCGAACAAGTAGTACATGAGAGCATGTATCCCTCTGCGATGATGAAGCGCATGGAGGTACTGCTGGACATGCTCATACTCACACACATGGTGTTGGAGGAGACGCCGATCAGAGTAGTAGTGCTGGCAAGTTGAGTCTCATTCAACACCGGGTTACATCGCAACTCCCAGCTTCTCCATGCTGCTCCAAAACCGTAGACTGCCACCAATTTCCATGGCTGCTAGTTTTAAGCAAACAAAGCTAAAATGGTGCTTGAAGTGGTGGAGAACAAGCAGCCTTGTGAAGGAACTAATGTTACAGTATAAGTTTCTTATTTTTCTATTTTCTGTTTCCTTTTTTGTTCTGTTCTTCTAATAAGTCTGCTACTGTCTTGTTCTGTTGTGCGTGGTCATGAGAGTATATATACTCTCTCTTATCTTCTCCTGCTCACTTATCGAGCTATCTCAATAAAACAGTATTATTCATCGTCACTCTCCTCTCTTCTGCTTTCCTGTTAAACTTTTCTTCATGGCACAGTTTAACATGGTATCAGAGCAGCAATCGACAGAGATTGATTGTCTTCTTCATTCCATATAGTTGTCTCTCTTTTACCTCTCTAGATCTTCCTCTATCGTTCCACAGCTTCTTCCGCCATGACGGAAACGGAAACATCTTCTGTAAGTAGTTTCGAAAAGTTCATCGAAACACTTAATAACGTTCGCACCAGCTCCGATTCTTCGGATCCGCTTTACATCCACAATGCGGAACATCCAGGGATGATAATCGCGCCTAAATTCAATGGCATCGGTTTTCAAACCTGGAAACGCACAGTTATGATCTCACTTGTTTCGAAGAACAAGATCGGGATGATAGACGGTAATCTCGTTAGACCGACGGATGATGTCGCTAAAGGAGCAGCTTGGGACAGGTGTAATGGCCTGGTGATGGCGTGGCTCCTCAACGCCTTGGAGAAGGAGATCTGCGAGACGTTTATTTTCCATTCGACCGCGAGAGAGATCTGGAAGGGACTCCTTGCCAGATATGATCAGGTGGATGGAACGCGCAGGTTTAACCTAAAGAAGGATCTGTATAGCCTTGAGCAAGGCGGCGATTCTGTGAGTGTTTATTTCAACAGATTTAAGCGTATTTGGGATGAGTTAACATCTGTCATAAACATTAACTCCTGTGATTGCTGTAAGTGTGGTAGAGTTGAGAAAATCGGTAAAATGTTGGAGGAAGATAAGGTTCTTGACTTTCTAATGGGATTAGGGAGCCAATTTCTGAATATAAGGGGCAATATTCTTATGACGAAGCCCCTGCCTGGTTTAGAGACTGTTTACTCCTTGATCCTCGCAGAAGAACGACAGAGAGAGACAGGGAAAGGAAGAAAAACAATGTGCTAGTTCTGATGGTTTTGCCAATCTAGTAGATAAGGGCTACAGGCCACAACAAGCTATTAAATGGCAAAACAATGATAAGAAGGGGAAGAGAGTTTGTAGTTACTGTGGAAAAACTGGTCACATAGAAGAAAACTGTTTTCAGAAGCATGGATTTCCAGGAAAGATACTATGTAAGCATTGTGAAAAACCTGGCCATTCTGAGGAGAATTGTTATGCCAAAAATGGTTATCCAGCAGGATGGAAGTTTGGCAAGAATAAGAAAGTTGTTGCTAACATGGTTAACGATGATTCTGGTAGTTCTATGGACAGAACAGATGGTGAACAAACTGGAAAAAGGATAAGTCAGGAGCAGATAGGTCTTCTCATCAGCTGCCTACAGAACATGTCTTCTGCCAACAGATCCGTTAGTTGCCACTTTGCAGGTATGAAATCTATTCATTGTCTTAGTGCTAATATCAGCAGGGATAATGACATAGACAATATCAGTAGTAAGTGGATTATAGACACCGGTGCTACTGATCATTTAAGTGGCAATCGAAATTGTTTTACTGATATCAGTAGTAACTCGTGTGGGCAGACAGTCTGTATGCCTGATGGAAGAATACAGCAGATTGAGATTTCTGGCACAGTTCATTTAGGAGATGCCTTTTATCTGCCAAATGTTCTTCTGGTGCCAAGCTTTAAGTACAACTTGTTGTCAGTTAATAAGTTTGCCAAACAAAGTGACTGCCAAATCTGTTTTGATGATAAGGTTTGTGTGATACAGGACCAGATATCCAAAGCTAAAGGTGTTATAGGCAGAGAACAGAAGGGCTTATATTGGCTTGACATTCACGCTCTTGCCAGTTTCTTTAACAGCAGACAGCAACAGAATTTGATTTGTAACTCCGTGACGGAGAATAAAGCTTTGTATTGGCACAAGAGGCTGGGCCACACCCCTTTACAGAATTTAGTTTCTCTAGGTCTTATCACCAATAAAGATGTTCCTCATGAGTTTGTTTGTGAAGATTGTAACAGAGCCAAAGGGCATAGATTACCTTTTTCTCATTCAGATTCTATCAGTAAAGATTTGTTTGATGTTGTGCATGTTGATGTTTGGGGGCCATTGTCCACTCCCACCTATGATGGTTTTTACTACTTTCTTAGTATCATTGATGATAAAAGTAGATGTTTGTGGACCAGATTGCTCAGAAACAAGTCCGATTCTTTTGATTGTATTAAAGACTTTATTGCTCTTGTTGAGAGACAGTTCTCGAAAAAGGTTAAAGTTCTTAGGTCGGATAATGCGTATGAGCTAGGTGCCTCTAAGGAGGGAACTCGGTTTTTGCAAAAGGAAGGAATTGTTCATCAACGGTCCTGTCCTTATACTCCTCACCAGAATGGTAGGGTGGAGAGGAAACACCGCCATATCTTGGATACTGCCAGGGCTTTATTCTTTCACAGTGGCATACCAATGAAGTATTGGGGAGATGCTATTCAGTTTGCTACCTTTGTTATCAACAGAATTCCAACGGCTGTTCTTTCACATCAGTCTCCTTATGAGGTTTTATATGGTAAGAAACCAGAGTTTGGTTCTTTGCATACTTTTGGTTGTATGGCCTATGCAACAGTTGTTACACCACATAAACACAAATTCGATGAAAGAGCTACTAATTGTGTTTACTTGGGACCCAGTTTGTTAAGCAAAGGCCATAAATTGTTGAGACTATCAGATAAGGCTATAATCCATAGTCGGGATGTGAATTTCATGAAGCTTCTTTCCTTTCAAAGAAAATCTCAACTCTGATGAAGATTTTTCTTTGTTTCCTCCGACGCCACAAGATATGTTGCCCTTTATTGATGATGAAGTCTGTCCTATCCTTTCTTCTCAGAACAATTCGAATGTCTTGTTGGAATCAACAACAGACACAAGGGTAGTATCTTCGGATTCTGATCAGATTCCCTTAGAGTTATCAGATACTGATATTCACAGAGACGAGATTGCTGAATCAGAACATGTTCCCACTGAAGAGAACATTTGTGAACCTACTGAGTTACCTGTCATACGCAGATCAACCAGGACACATCATACACCTTCTCATCTTCGTGATTACTTTGTTGGACAATCCATCTCTTTACCACCAGAGGACACTTTTACAGACTTATTGGCTGCGAGATTACGTTTTTCTGATAAAACCATACCCAACACTCTTGCTCTAGTTTCCCTAACTGACGTCAAGGCTGCTAATCTCTTGCTGTCATCTACATCGACCTTTGGTTTTGCCAGTGTTACTCTTCCCGCAACTTGCATTTTATCTGAGCCTTCTTCATTTCAAGAAGCTAATCGATTTCCAGAATGGAGAAATGCTATGAAACTCGAACTTGAAGCCTTGTACAAAAATCAGACCTGGGATGTTGTCTCTCTACCCAAAGGAGCAAAGCCCATCATTGCAAATGGGTGTACAAGGTCAAATTAAAGGCTGACGGGACATTGGAGCGCTACAGGCTCGATTAGTGGTTCGTGGTTTTACTCAGAAGTATGGGGTGGACTACTCGGAGACTTTTCTCCAGTAGTGAAGATGACGACAATTCGAACCCTAATTGCTGTAGCGGTTAAGAAAGGTTGGCGGTTACATCAGTTAGACGTTAATAACGCCTTCCTACATGGCGATTTACATGAGAATATTTATATGAAGCTGCCGGAAGGATTATCAGTTGACCATGGGAATAAGGTTTGTCATCTTAAACGTTCTCTGTATGGCCTGAAGCAGGCTTCCCGGTAATGGTACGCCAAACTTGCCAGTTTTCTTCGATCGAATGGCTTTGTGAGTTCTTACAATGACTATTCTCTGTTTAGTAAACATGATTCTGGTTTGGTTATTCATGTTGGTGTATAAGTTGATGATCTGGTAATCTGTGGGAATGATGAGGTCGGTATTCAAGCCCTGAAAACCAGTCTCCATACAGAATTTCAGATTAAGGATCTTGGTGGGTTATGCTATTTCCTGGGGATGGAATTCATCAGTACTCCCACTGGTATAGTTGTCACGCAGAGGAAATATAGCAAACAACTTCTTGAAGAGTTTGATCTTTCTGATAGTCAGGCTGTTGCAAGTCCTTTGGAGTTAGGATTGAAGCTTCTTCCAGGCGACAGTGCCCCTTTTTCTGATGTCGAAAGATACAGACGGATTGTTGGGAAGTTAAACTATCTAACCCACACTCGACCAGACTTGTGTTTCAGTGTACAGCTTCTCAGTCAGTTCCTCAATAAGCCTTGCATCAGTCACTACACTGCTGCTTTACATGTCTTGCGTTTTATCAAAGGGACAATCGAAACAGGAATCTTGCTCAACAATTCACCATCTCAACAGCTCATTGCTTACTGCGATTCAGATTGGGCTTCTTGCCCAATCTCCCGTCGATCCGTGAGTGGTTTTTACATTCAGTATGGTGGATCTCCTATCTCCTGGAAATCGAAGAAACAACCATGTGTTTCTTTGTCTTCAGCAGAGGCCGAATACCGATCCCTGCGCAAAGTCACTGCAGAATTAGCCTGGATGAGCAGATTACTTCAAGAACTTGGTGTTACTGATAATGTTCCCATTCCTGTCAAGTGTGACAACAAAGCAGCAGTCTTCATTGCCCGGAACCCAGTCCTCCACGAGCGCACTAAACATATTGAAGTTGATTGTCACTATGTTCGAGATCAACTGCAACAGGGTCTGATTACTGTCTCTCACATTCCAAGCTCCTTTCAGATGGCTGATATGCTGACTAAAGCTCTCTCTGGCAAGCAGTATCGTGCCCAGTACAAGTCTATGGGTATCACAAGGCCATAATCTGTTTTAGCAAGTCAAGAATGGATTATCACCATTCTTGTCTTGTGGGGGGGTGTTACAGTATAAGTTTCTTATATTTTCTGTTTTCCTTTTTTGTTCTGTTCTAATAAGTCCGCTACTGTCTTGTTCTGTTGTGGGTTGTCATGAGAGTATATATACTCTCTCTTATCTTCTCCTACTCACTTATCGAGCTATCTCAATAAAACAGTATTATTCATCGTCATGCTCCTCTCTTCTGCTTTCCTGTTAAACTTTTCTCCATAGCACAGTTTAACAACTAAACCCATGCAAACTCTCTTGCTGTACCACTTACGGTGAGAATATTTCCCCATGTATACCCCTTGTTCTACCGGTAATTTATATGGATATAAGTAGCAGTTTAACTCTTCCTTTTGCATATTAAAAACAGGCGTGCATAGCCCTTAATGGCTGCTTCTTACCAAGTGTGCAAACCGATCCAAGAACAAATATACCAAAGCCGTGAGTGATAAAGGCTGTTTGGAATGTTGGTGGCTTGGAAATAAAAAAAAAACTAGGTGAGTAATACTTACCTTATATGTTAATATAGTTTTAATGATATTTTTGTTACAATAACATATCAGCCGTGGGATTTATGGGCAATATAAGACTTAATGATGTATTAAAATATTTAATACCATTTTTGGTTGGTTAGCTTGGTACATTAATGACCTATAAGGTCAAGGGAATAATTCAAGGGTTAAAAACATAATTTATAAAACTATATGGTAAATAATAGTCATTACCAAAAATCATAAGTGATATTGGAAGATTTTTGGTATATTATAAGTGTATAAATAATTTTAGAATTTGTCTAAGTGATTTAGATAATTCTCTGAGTATTTTGGGATATTAAAAACCTTTAAAAGATAAGGTTATAATATTAAAAGTTTAAGAATTAAAATCTAGTGTCAAAAGGGTAATTTGATAATTTTAGAGTCCTTAAAATATTGGATTAAAAATACTTACGAATTTAAATAAAGAGTTTTGGTGAGTAAAAATAATTACTAGTGCTTAAATGACTAGTTTAATAAGTTATGTGGTAAGAATATTAAGTTTATAAAAGTTTTGGGGTGAAATTGTAATTTATAAAAGTTTATATGTAAATCTAGGATTTAAGTTGGGGCGGAAGTGTAATTAGAGGGAATTTATGTGCCATTCGAAATTTAAGGAAATTACATAATAAAACTATAGTTTGTAAGTTAATATATAATTGTTAGGTTAAATGTAATTAAAGGAGAATATTGGTAAAGGCCAAAAATATATGTGGCCATCTGGTAATTTATAAAAGTTAAGGTGTCCAAAATATAAATACCGATTTTATAGTGGTGATTTTATGAATTAAATAATTAAGGAAATAAAACTATGTAATATAATGTATTTTGGAAATAAATGTAAAGTTTATTAAGTTGTTGTGGTTATATTGTAATAACCGAAAATATAAGGGTGTGTATAAGAATTAAAAATGTTATTATGTCCTTTATGGATATTTGGAGGATTTAGAAAAGAAAATTAAGATTTAAGGAATTATGAAATTAAAACTATATGTTATATAAGTACAAATAATTAAATTGTAAAGGAATAATACAAATTGGGGTTAGTTGGTAATTAATAAAAGTTATAGGGACGAACATGTCCATGCGTAACTTATACGCATAATTAAGGAATTTGTACAGTTGAAATATTACTTAGGCAATTAAAATCATGTATTATAAATATTACATAAGGATGAAATATATACATTTATGGCATTCAAATAAATCAAAAGGAAATGGATATTTGGAATTATATTTATTAATATAAGTCATGAGGAGAATTAAATAAAACGTGATCAATGAATGTCATTGACGAAATTATAAGTTGTTATGTCGTTTGGACAAATACAACATGTCGTACGAATAATACTTATGAATACGTACATGTATATATATATATATATATATATAAATATATATTCAAGGGAAATTAAATAAATTAAAGGGAAGTAGTTTATGGAAATAATCCAAAGTATACTATTGTACAATATGAGTCTTATAAATAAAGACTACAAGATTTAAGGTATATGTTTCCTAATTGTAAGAAAAGATAAGAAGTGAAAGGAATAACAACGACGGTAGATCAACCTCATGTAAAATAACGAGGGATCACGTAATCACTTTACGTTACGGTAAAAATCTTGTACGGGAGTAACATGTAATAACAGTCTCAGTTAATTTAACTATAGGAATTTGCTTGACCGGGACGTTGATCGAGAATTTATTCGAGTACCAACTACGGTGAACGGTATGGGATTCTTGCAACCTGTTTGCTACCGGATTACACCGGCTTGTGTGCTATCTGTTGTTTGAAATAACGACCAAGATAATTGCATGTAAAATGTTGTATTACTCTTGTGCACTGTTGTGTTGCTTTACGTGCGTGAATGATACTAACTATAACGTGTATGTCCCACGCATACAACACTACATTACCAGTGGGTTAAATACCTGCGTTTTATTATACCGAGAACTTGTACTCAAGTTTCTCACTAACTTCACTTTATGACAAACGTCGTTGTCCTAAACGTGATAACTGACAATACACATTGTGTTCTTGATTAACGTCCTTGTATGACACCTAACAATTCTATACTACGAAAACGAGGAGCCCAGTTGGATCTGGCCATGCATGCTACAGGAGTTGTACCTGTCTCAGGTCGTCTCTGTAAATGTATGTGCGCCATACATACTTATGGTTTTTGATGTGTGACAACCATGCGGAACCAGTCTTGTACTCAGCATACGGTTTTTCGGTAAAATCCCTATGAACGTCAAACAGAAACGGGCTCGCTCATGTGACATCAGATATAATATCAAGCTGTTAAGATTTGCCCTATTTTATCTCCTCAGTTATTGTTAAGCGCTATCATTACTAGAATATTGCGTGAGGGAAGTTTTGCGTAATTCTGGGAAATTCCCATGTATATATATACTTGTATAGATATAGTTTAGGGTTACGCTTTTGGGTATTATAAACAGATCATTATCCCTTACGGCGAAACCCCTTTTGGTTGGTAAGAACGAGTGCTTCTTTCCATTAGATCAAGTGTGTTCATCATTCAAAGAGTGATAGGTTATAGTGTGATTGTTCAAGGTGTTGAACAGATCAGGTGAGGAGTTTTTCACGTTATTAATATATTAGTAACTGAGTTTTCTTCTATATTGGATCGCAATCTGTCGAGTAATTACTACTAACAACTCAGTACAAGTCTGAGTATACTGGAGGTCTCATTACGAACTGTCAAGTGGTATCAGAGCAGGTTACCTTGGCTCGAGGCTAACGCTTCAAGGTAGATCGTGAAGATGAGTTCGTACAATGTCAAGGCTCCCAAGTTAACCAAGCTAAACTACTCCAAATGGTGCGAGCAGATGGAAGCTCAACTAATGTCTGTTGATTACAAAGTTTGGAAGGTGGTTACTAAAGGCGATTTTAAACCCACTGTCACTGTAGAAGGGAAGGCTCAGGACAAGCCTGAAGAACAATGGACGGAAGATGACGAGAAGTTACTTAGCAAGAATAAACAGGCCCTGCGAATTCTCGTGTCGTCTCTCTCAGATGAAGATCAAGGAAGAGTTCTTGGTATTCAAACAGCAAAAGGTGTGTGGGATTTTCTTAAAATAGCATATCAAGGTACTGAATCTATTCGAAAAGCAAAGGAGAAACAGTATAAGAGAGAATTTAATAACTTTAAGATGGCTGAAGGAGAAACATTAGTTGCTGCGATTGAGAGGTTCAATCAGATTTTAATTGAAATCAAGACAGTGGGGGCATCACTTACAAATGAACAGACCAATGAGAGGTTTTTGGAATCGCTTACTAAAGACTGGTTGAATTACACCTCTATGCTGGAGAAGATGGATAAAGTATCATCGGTTTCTTTTGAAGAACTGTGTTCGGATTTAATCGTCCATGAAAGCAAGATGAAAGAACAGTCACTGGATGGTGTTTCTCTGGAAAGAAAAGATCTCGCACTTAAAGCAAAGAAGATTGCAGACAACACTGACTGGGAGTTAGATGATGATTTCGATACAGAGATAAACCTACTGGCTCAAGGATTGAAAGAATTATGAGCAGAAAGAGGGGTGGATTTCAGGGATCAAGCAGTAACCGACGTGAATTAGATATAAGTAAGGTGGAGTGTTTCCGGTGTCATAAGCAAGGTCATATGATAAAGGATTGTCCTTTATCATCAAAACCCCCACAGTATAGAAATCGAGATTCCCGCATGGCGGCTGCAGCATGGGGTGAAGAAGAAGAAGAGTCAGCACCGGCTGAGAAAGTTGAGGCACATTATTGTATGACGGCAATCCATCGATCTCACACTGATGAATTAGCATACGATGAATCAATGTGTCTGGTTGCAAAGGACAAGGAGCATCACTCTCTTGTGGGAGAGCAGGTAAGTTTTCTTAACTTCAATAGTGTAGGTAGAGAATCTTCAAAAAATCAAATTTTTGATGCTTTGACGGCTGCTTTATTAGAAATTGGAGTTTTAAAAGAAAAACTTGACGATGCTAGTAGCAAAGAATTTCAAATAAAGCAACTAGAACAGGAGATAAACGAGTTGAAAGCTAAAAATAAGGAGTTAGCGGAAAAGCTGGTAGAAAGCTCATCCAAGGTATTACAATCTACGTTTACTTCATCAATTAAAAGTAAGTTGAGTTCAATACCAGAGTGGGCAGAAAAGGAAATTCAACTACTTAAAGCAGATAATGAATGGATTCGTCAGGATAATGCTGATCTCCAGAAACAATGTGATACTCTTGATAGAAGACTAAACATCATTAATCTGGAAAATCCTTCATGGCACACAGGAAAAATCAAACTTAATGAAATTGTTAGAAAACCAAATAAAAATCGAGGTGGACTAGGGTTCTGTGGAGTTGAAGCTGATTTAAGACCAAAGAAGCAATATACACAACTAAAACTATTCCGGCAAAAAATAGGTTCTCAGCTGGTCCAGCGGTGATAGAATGTAGTTATTGTCATATCCTTGGACATCATATTAATTCATGTTTTAAATTACAACGGAAAAACGCTAGAGATTCCGTTACTCATTCTGCTAGGTATGCTAGTATGTATTCTCGTCGACCCAAACAACAATGGGTCCCTAAACGTTATTGATTCCTTTCTTTTATGTGCCAGGACTACGCTGACGGGGACAACATTTGGCTTATGGATAGCGGGTGTTCTCGGCATATGACTGGAGACCATACATTGTTTCGAGAACTTGAGAGTTTACATGGAGGTTTTGTGACTTTTGGAAATAATGGAAAGGGACAGATTATTGCTATCGGCACAGTTGGTCATCAGGGGAATGTTGAAGATGTGTGTCTGGTGGATGGGTTAGAGCACAATCTACTGAGTGTATCACAAGTGTGTGATAAGGGTCCATCCGCAATCACCTTTGATTCTTATGGATTTGTTGTCACAGATTTGACGACAGGTGCATCACTCCTACAAGGATATCGCAGAGGCAATCTGTATTTAGTGGATGTTGATGATCAAAGATTGGACGCTACCTGTCTCACTGCTTCCACAGAAACTGCTAATTTGTGGCATCAACGTCTTGGTCATGCTCACATACGTCTGCTCAATAAATTACGAACTCAACACCTTGTTGAAGGATTACCATCATCAGTTCTTCAGGAAGATTTTCCTTGTGGCGCATGTCAGCTTAATAAACAGACACGTTCAGCACATGTTCCTAAATCTGTGGTCTCTACCACTACCGTGCTAGAATTAGTGCATATGGATTTGGTAGGACCTATGCGCACCATGACCAGGGCTGGGAAGAAATACATTTTTTTTTGGTTGATGATTATTCTCGCTTCACCTGGATTTATCTACTTCATGCTAAAGCAGATACTTTCAATCGGTTTAAAGAGTTTTGTGTTCAGATGCAGCGACAATTGGGGTTTCCTCTGCGTACTATACGTTCAGACAATGGCACAGAATTCGTCAACCAGCAGTTTCGCCAGTTCTGCACTGATCAAGGTATACCCATACTTTTTCATCAGTGCGTACACCTCAGCAGAATGGTGTTGTGGAACGAAAGAATCGTACATTAGTTGAGATGGCACGAACAATGCTTAATGCAAGCGGGTTAGCACCTAGTTTCTGGGGAGAGGCAGTTAACACGGCATGCTATATTCTCAACAGGGCACTTATCAGACCTATGCTCAATCAAACTCCATATCAGCTGGTTAAGGGACGACCTCCGACAATTGGATACTTTAAGGTATTTGGGTGTAGATGTTTCATTTACACAATGGTAAACTTAACACTGGGAAGCTTGACCCCAGAGGGGATGAAGGAGTGTTCTTGGGGTACTCTACTACTAGTAAGGCGTATCGGGTATTTAACAAGCGTACTCTTGTTGTGGAGGAATCGTCATATGTACGATTTGATGAAAAGAATTTTGGTTTTCGGGAACCACAGAATATTGGGTCGGAATTAGGTGTCGATGATTCCGACGATTCAGATTCGGATTCACTACCTCCATCCATTCAGACTCTCCTCTTACCTCACACACAGAATCTCACTCTGATTCTTCTACTTCGTTACCATTGTCTTCTGATAATTCGGACAGCTCATCTATGCAAGTTGAAACTTCTGCAACAGACAATTCTGTATCAACTGGAGACCCAAGTTCTCAATCTGATGATACCACAATTCCTCCTAATATTCCTTCTCGTCGGGCTCCTGGAGTTTCGTTAGATAACCTCATCTCAGACTTGAACTCCGGCCGAGTAACTCGTCACTCACTTCGAAACTATTGTGCTCATGAGGGTTTCCTGTCCAGTATTGAGCCCCGTAATATAAAGGAGGCCCTTACTGACTCTGATTGGATTAGCTATGCAGGAGGAACTAAATGAGTTTAAACGGAATGACGTCTGGACTTTAGTACCTCGGCCAAGTCATCAGGAGGTGATAGGTACACGGTGGGTTTATCGCAACAAACTTGATGCAAATGGACATGTCGCTCGCAATAAGGCTCGCTTGGTTGTTCAGGGGTATAACCAACGTGAGGGTATTGATTATGATGAGACTTATGCACCAGTTGCCCGTTTAGAAGCTATCCGGATGCTGATTGCTTTCGCTGCTCACAGGGCGTTTCCTTTGTATCAAATGGATGTTAAATGTGCGTTTCTAAATGGTTACATTGATAAGGAGGTCTATGTTGCTCAACCTCCGGGCTTTGCTGATCAGTCCAGACCTGATGATGTTTATTTACTCAAGAAATCCGTCTATGGGTTAAAACAAGCACCGAGGGTCTGGTATGCGCGTCTCACCTCTTATCTCCTTCAGCAAGGTTTTACACGGGGAAAAGTGGACTGCACGCTCTTTCTCAAATTCCAGGTTCTGATCTATTGTTGGTTCAGATCTATGTAGATGATATCGTCTTTGGTTCTTCCTGTCCCTTGTTGTCTAAATCGTTTGAGACGGTAATGACTAAGGAATTCTCTATGAGCAGTATGGGTGAACTCACCTTTTTCTTAGGATTGCAGGTTCGTCAAACCAAGACTCACACATTTGTCTGGCAAGGAAAATATACGTTGAACTTCTATCCAAATTTGGGTTTGATTCCGCTAAATCACTTGCCACACCAATGTCTAATGTTCTTAAACTTGGTTCTGAGACTCATGCTGAACCCACTGACCCTACTGAGTATAGAGCCATGATTGGATCACTGATGTATCTCACCGCCAGCAGACCTGATATCCTTTACAGCGTTTGCTATTGTGCTCGATTTCAGGCTGATCCAAGAGTTCCACATCTTCAGGCTGTCAAACGAATTTTCCGTTACTTAAAAGGCACTCCTAACTTGGGATTGGTTTATCGGGTTGGATCTTCCTTCACACTCCAGGCTTATACTGACGCTGATTTTGGAGGATCACTTACTGATCGCAAGAGTACATCTGGATGTGCTCAGCTTCTGGGTACTAGTCTGGTGTCCTGGTTCTCTAAGAAGCAGTCTTCTGTTGCTTTATCCACCACGGAAGCTGAATATATGCTGCTGCTGCTTGCTGTGCTCAGGTTCTCTGGCTCCAATATCAACTTGAAGACTATGGTATGCCTCAATCACCTATCCCGATTTACTGTGACAATCAGTCCACCATTGCTTTGTCCAAGAACCCAGTTCAACACTCCCGTACCAAACATATCGAAATCCGCCATCACTTTCTTCGGGATCAAGTAGAAAAAGGAACAGTGGAATTGCGCATTGTTCCACGGAGGAGCAGTTGGCAGACATTTTTACTAAACCACTTCCTCGCGAAATTTTCCATCGTCTCAGTTTGGCACTGGGCATGGTTAATGTTGATTAAGGTCCACTTCTTTTATTTTCTGTGTTTTTTCTCTTTTGTGTACAAACGTGGTACTAGATTTGAGTGGAGTTTATTTTCAATATACAAACTCGTGAGGATTCCATAGATTATTGTGGAACATGTTTTAGATGATCTGGATCAATGTTATCGTTGGAACGTTTTTTATGTTACTGATTTTTTATCTCTTCATAACACAAAATCACAACCCAAATATGGCCCAAATATTTCTCCACGTTCTTCTGAACCGTCGTCCACTCTGCCTACCTATTTACCTACGTTTGTCAGCTTTTCCCGCTTATCAGTCTTACCCTCGTCTCTTCCGTTGCATTCTTCTTTTTCAAATCCCTGCACTCTACTGATTGCCTGTCATCTCTCTTTCTTGCTCTCCTACTTTCGCCATGGACATCGTTCCGTATGACCCTGCCTTCGCTTATCTCCAGCTTCTTTCTCTTCCCGTTCCGCATTTTCTTGGTTCACCGCCACCGACTATTTCCATCACCTCCGACTTGCTCCCCATGCAGCCAGAATACCATATCCCCCTTGCTGTTGAATATCCTCCACTTCTTTTGCCCGTGCCACCTCCTACCCAAGATTCTCCATCCAAAAAGTGTGCCGATGATTTCCCATCCTGTGATGTTCCTTTTGATGACTCTCCGGTTTCTGATTCTTTGCATACCTCACCACCAGTATCACCACAAAACCCATCTCCTCCTCGCCGAAACCCTAGGTCAAAGACTCGCCCTTCTCGGGCCGCTGTTCTTCGCCGTCGCCAAACTCTTCGGCCACGTTGTTCTAAGCCCCCTCAGCCCTCATCTACTCCGTCGCACCCTGATGTTCTTTCGGATGATGATGTGCCGTTATCAGTCTTGCGCCAACGCAAGCGTTCTGTTGTGCACGCTCAGACAGCGTCTTCTTCAAAG